>DWKL01003081.1:0-11901 GCA_018249415.1 Phareas burnsi | reverse complement strand
TTTAGACGACTTCGTGGAATAACAATATTCATATGTGGGCTAAGGAACTAAGCTATTGTAAAATAATGACAATATTTATATATATATTTATATCGAACGCTTAAAAGAAAACGACCAGTCCTTTGAATTTAACAAAATTGTAAATATTATATAGCTATGTTTATCTTGTTGTGTATCAAATAGATATAATGTATCAAATAGAAACTTTTTAAAATATAATATTGTTATTTAATAGATTCTGGCTTAAATTATAAATTATTTAAAGATGAATCTATTCATTTTTTTTAATAAATCGGCGTATTTATCATTCGATAGTTCGAATACGTTTAACAAACAATGCATTGTCAGCAAGTAATCAGCAATAAGTATTACTATCGATAGCATTGACGCCACTGACCATAGATAAAATACTACATCCTAATATATTGATAGCACATCACTAACTCTCGACGGCGGCGCTTCGCTGGTAGTGAGGTTAGTGAGGAAAAATATTAACGAAATTGTTGTTTTCCTGTAAAAATATCAACAGAAACATTTCAAAATTGTAAGTGGCTATAACCATTTTAAAATTACAAGCCATTGTATCGTGATAAAAGTGGATCATTCATTCAGCTTTTGCTCTAATTGGAGGGACGCGGCAGTTGACACTTTTTTGGATAAACTTATTTTTGCTTGATAAAGTTTTATATTTACAGTAAACCATTGATATATTTATATCAAATCTTTATAACGTTATTGACTAAGTTTAAAAGTAGTTTTTCTTACTTTTGCATGGATATTTGAGCAAAAAAGTTGAGTCTATTTATAGCTAATATGGTAACCTCTCATTTAGGCGGGAGGATGGCTTTGGCAAAGGGCCTGAGGCCCCTACAGGTGGTGTCTGTGATACTGGCTGTACGATTGTTATCCGTGTTCGTGGTGCAGACCTCGTTCGTGCCAGACGAGTATTGGCAGTCATTGGAGGTAGCTCATAAGTACGTGTTTGGATATGGAGCCTTGACCTGGGAGTGGCAGAAAGGACTTCGAAGCTATCTATACCCCAGTGTGATTGCTATATTATACACTGTGCTCAAATATACTGGATTGGACTACCCAGAGGCTGTGGTAAGCATTTATATATATTATTTCAAACATTTTTTTTTCTTGTCTAGTAATTATCATATAATATGTAAAATAACAATGAAACAAAGTAAAAATAAACAAAATCATAAGTACAATTCCTAGACTCAAGTATAACTGGAAATCGTTAAGCGAGTAGCTTTGTCTAATTAAGTTGTAATTATATTTTAGGAGTTAAAATTAAATACTTATTTTCAGGTAATAGTGCCTCGTGTATTTCAAGCGTTGCTTAGCACATATGCTGACTATAGTTTCTACAAATGGACAGGTGGCAGGAAATGGGCACTGTTCTTGGTGCTGACTTCATGGTTCTGGTTTTATACTGCTAGCCGAACCCTTTTACAGACCGTGGAGGCAAGTCTCCTAGCCATCGGACTATCAAAGTTTCCATTCAAATCTGGAAAACGAGCATACTATGAGAAAGGTAGGTATTTATAAGGAGTTGTGGCACATGACTTAAATTAATTTTCTAGTCAAATAGAATGAATTTAGATATATTTTGCCCCTCCACTACAGTAGGTGGCCTAAGTCGATGTCCGAGCCTCATAGGAGGTTTCCTTAGGCCAGTTGTGATCTATATAAAGAGGTTGACGGCTTTGGGTCATGGCATTGGCTACAGACCCAAATCATTCACCCCTACATAATCACAGTCTTCTGTCATCCTGGCAGAGTTGTCCCTGGCTTGCTACCAAAACCCCGTAAAGCTGTCAAGGCTGCTGGGGCCAAGATCAACTAAACACTTTGAAAAAAAAAAAAAAAATTATATTTAAGAAAGGGGTTCTTGTATTCACTTGTATATGCATTATCGTAACACCTATTTCTGTCTTTTAAGAATAAAATACATACTGTGGGAAACAAAATACAGTTACATAAGGCATTCCAACTTAGTCCTCATGGAAAGCAACATTAATGGGATTTGTGGCCAACTAGAATTTCAATTCTATTTGATATTAAAGAAGTCCAAATGCAGCAGCGACTACCATAAGTTGAGACCCCATGATTGATTGCTATCTCTATGCTAAAAACTGATTTCTAGGTAAAAGTTGTAAGACCATATATATATAGTATGCAAACATGGTTGAACATAAAAACTCATTAAATAGTAATTTGAAATTTATTTTGTTTCAGAAAATAACTCCTGGGTGTGGTTTGCCTGCATATCAACATTTATCCGACCCACTTCATCACCCGTGTGGATTGTGTTGGCTATCTATAACTTGTTCACCACTAATCAGGGTGCATTGAAGCTCTTTTTTAGAACATATTTGCCAATTGGGTAAGATTTTTTTCAAAATGATTCAATGTTTTCACATGCATCATTGAAATACTTTAAATATAAGTTGAGTTTAGATATAATCATAGCTTATCTCGTTTTAACAGATCTGTATGAATACTTATTGCCCAATATGAAATAGTGTCGTCAGAGTACGTTGTTCACATTGTAACTTATTTACATACTTCGAACTATAAATAAGAGCATAATATAATTTAATTTTTAAAGAAGAGGACCACTGCTCTTGGAAATAGATGTGCAAATAATATATCCTTAATTACAGTGTATAAATATTTCATAACATTACTAAACCATTTCTTCTATTCACAGTTTAATTACCGGAGGAGCCCTTGTCGCACTGGATACATATTTCCATGGAAGTTTGGTCATCACACCTTGGGAATTCTTTAAGTTCAATGTTCTGCATAACATCTCTGCATTCTACGGGAAACATCCATGGTAAGTCACACCTTTTCAGTACTTTAAATAGTGGTCGAATTCTTCACAGTTTCATTGTGGGAGATGGGTGGATGGACTTCAATGGCTATTTCTGGCTTACAAACATGTAAAGCTTCCGTTTATAACTGTTTAACATTTTTTACGAATAATGGAAGCAACAAACAATTATAGAATTAAGTAATCTCTCTCTCTTTCTGTCTCTTTACAATTATATGTGTGATTTTATCACAAAATAAAACAAATATTGAATAATATACCCCACTTAGACATATGTGTGTACCTGTCCTTAAGTGGTCACTGCCGCCAACAGACACATGTAATGTACCTCAAATGGGATTGAAGTCTAACCTGATGATGACCACGGATTGCTACCCCCGAGGACTATAATGGAATGCCTCGTATGGTTTTTTTCTTTACAACATCTATCAACACGGCAAAGAACATAGCATCAGAATAGAGCAATATGCAGGTTGTTGTTCTATACCAGAAATAAACTACTAGATGGATTTAAATATTTTTAGTTGGTTTATCATTGTTGTTAAACTGTTACTTAGGTATTGGTACTTCGCACTGGGTGTGCCATCTGTGCTGCTGATCAACTTGCTTCCTCTGCTGCTCGTGGTGTACAGGGTGGCCACTCGTCCCAAGGAAAACAGGGTCAATGCGCTGCTAGTGGTCGCTGCAACAGTACATATCGCTGTTCACAGGTGAGGCTTAATATCTGAATAAATATTTTAACCCATTTCTTTTATCTTAGAAGAGTAACAAACGTGCGGCAGACCACCTGATGTTAAGTGTTTACTGCAGCCCATGGTCAACCAAATTCAATTCCAAACAGAACTGAAGTCCCATCTGTGGTCATACATAAACACATTGCGGGGATGGAGATTGTTGCTTCATTGTACGTTTACCCGATAATATCACCACCACCGATACAAGTATTGCATCACGACGGATTATGCGGGTGCCGGTGGTATCTCAGCGGACGATATATTTCTACCACCTACCAATCTACCACTATTAAGTAAACGTCGTAAAATTAACCACCGCTACCTTACATTAACTCAGCCAATACTTACCGGGCTGCAACCTGCAGACATATTTATACGATACCAAAACTATACTTGTGTAAACCTGAAATAGGATGAATTTTATAACAAAAGTGTTATGCATTTACAGTGTTATAGAACACAAGGAGCTGAGATTTGTCCAGCCGCTGATTCCGATATTCCTGTACCTGATTCAAGATTTGATTGTGCCGTGGAGCAGGAAGGCTGTTAAGTAAGCAATAACCCTGTTACTATCCTTAAGGTTACAAGTAGTACGCTAGTATGACTGTGAACGAAGTCGCGCGCCTCAGCTAGTCCCTATATATAATAAACTAGCAAGTAGAATAGTACTATGATCTCTGTGTGTGTAAAGAAGGACGATGTTCGTTTACACTTGTAATGGAAATAGGAGCTTCTATCTGTCTAGAAGTAGATCATCACCAACCCATTAATGTCCCTGTGCTGGGCACGGATCTCCACTCAGAATGAGAAGGGTTAGGCCAAAGTCCACCACTGGCCAAGTGCAGAATTATAGACCTTGCACAACTTCGAGATCTTTACAGAGTACTCTCAAATGTGTAGGTTCTCTCACAATGTTTGCCTTCACGGTTAGAGCAAGAGATAGTACACTAATCATTTCTAAAACGCATATAACTTTGAAAAATCACAAGTGCATGCGGGATTCGAACCTTGGACTCCTAGTGCCGGAAAATAAACAACTAGGCTATCACTGTTACACTAGAAATAGATACTTCTTATTTTCTTACACCAGAAGTATTAGATTCTTCAAGTTACACGATACATGGTCCAAATATCACGTAACATCCAGCAGTCTGTCTGTGCTTCTGTACATATGTATGTCTTTAATTTTCGAAATAACTATTTTTTTAAGTCCACTTTCTTGTAACACTGGCAGATTACAAAAACACGTTTTCAATATTTTCATTAGTAGGACCGATGTCAGACCGGCTGAACCGTTTTTGACGGAACTTTTGCTTAACGGATTCTATGCATATTTAAAAGTTACCATGGATGGAGGTGCACGTGAGCGTAATCCCACATTCGTTTATATAACATATGGAATAATTACATTTCCCAGGTGGCAACTGTATTCGGTGGCGAGTTTGCTGCTGATAACGAACGTGCTGCCGGCCGGATACTTCAGTGTGGTGCACCAGGCCGGGCCGCTGCGCGCCGCGCCGCTGCTCCGCGACAGCATCAGCAGCAACCGCACCTCGCTGCTCTTCATGATGCCCTGCCACTCTGCGCCCTTGTACAGGTATTATATTACCTGAAGAGTTCGTTTATTTGTTTGTTCAAAAGCGCTAATCTCAGACACTACCGGGCAGATTTGAAAAAAAAAAATTGGATTAGCTGGGCTACTTATAGAGAAAATTATGCTATTGGGCTATGTAACAGCGCACTATGGTTCTTATGAGCGGAGCTGGTAGCGCGCAAAGTTTAGGCAAAAAAGTATGCGCAATGCGTGGCCGGTGTGGCCCATGGCGGCCATACACTTTAGGGTTTGCGTGATGGTCTTGGCCGTGCATGCATAAACGTTTTACTATACACCAAAGTAAACTCAAATACAATTATTTTATCTCTCCGATGACGTTTAGTTTTACATCAATGTATGTATGTATGATCGCAACCCGCGCCATGCTTATTCATTTGATTAGTTACATTCCACGGTGGGGTTGGCTAGACCGACCTTTGTCCCATGTTTTCTGCATCACATGTCACGAGTCTTCTTTTAGAATAGCAAGGATTTAGTCCACGTGCAGGCCTTAAGCAGATCAGTAAACTGGTAGACTTTACATGATTCTGGGAACTTCATGAAGAATTCTATTTTTAAATGACTGTCTTCTCCAGCCATCTTCATGTGAACGTAACGACGAGATATTTGAACTGCGACCCTCCGATCGACAAGCCGGGCGTGGTGAGCGAGCAAGAGGCCTTCTACAACAACCCCGAGGCCTGGTGGAGGAGGGAGCACGCGACCCGACAGCTCCCTACACTTGTGGTACTGTTTGACGTGCTGCGAGGAAGAGTTGAACATCTGCTGAAGGACTACAAGCTGCTGCACGAGGTTCAGCACACACAGGTATGCCGCTGCCGTTGCGACTTCGAGATGTTATTGTCACTCTACTAATTGGACGGAGGGAGACTTCACACGCGTTGCGAAACTGACGATCTCTTGTACAGGTCTATAGTGTGAGTTTGCTTCTAATGTGTTCCATCTTCAATACAATAGCGATTTGTAATTAACCAGTAACCAGTGATGTTTAATAAATGAGTAACTTGATAAAGAAACAGACGAAGCATGCTTCATATTTATAGCTGCCACCGTCCCAAATTTCCCTCGATTTGTCTTCCAGCTTGGTGGCTCTCCAGGAGATGTTCTTAAAAAGTATTTTTATGAAATTCGGACACTCGATTGATAATCAATAAATTCGATTTTTTTAATTACTCTCAAAGTGCACTCAAACATAATATTTTTATTTTGGCAGTAGTTTGGTTTTTTATAGAATGTTTGTTTTTGATGCTTTTGCCTGGCGTCGGCAAGTGACGGCGTCGGCACCTCTACTCGCTTTTCAACTTTCAATTTGTAAATCGAATTTTATGTCAGTACCACTCGATATTGAGAAATTCAGTGGATCCCTTCACAGCATCACTGCACGGGTTTCCCGCTGTATGTTATTATATTGTATTTTTCCACAGTTCCCTGAAGGCGAAGTCGGCGAAAAACTACTAGTGTACAAGAAACAGCCGAGAATACAAGCAGACCCGGCGATTTGAAGCGTTTGCGAGAAGACTGCCATAACTGTTAGCAAAATGTACAATTTCTACAACCCTGTACAGTAGTACTAATGACATAATTATGTGTTACAAGGACTCGAGTCGTGGCGGACCGGCGCGAGGCTCGTAGTGATGCATGCGCTACATTTTTTTGGTTCAATTGCAATGGTACCATCGTCGCCTTTCTCTAGTTTGGAAGGTGTGGCGAGGCGCTCCCGCACGCATCCGGCATTCGTGCTCACTCGGAATTATTGGGTCACGTTCCCAGCGCGGGCTCCAAGCGGCAACTTTTAGTATAGGGAACGGGGCGCGCGCACGTGGCGGACGGCGTTGCGAGAGCTTTATGTTTGGGCACGATCGCGAAACCACCATTCAATGCGTCGCAACAACAACAACGGGACGACGCCGGCACGAGCAACAGGTGTGCCGACGGGTTAACGCTCGCCGTGGGAACGCGCGCTCTAGTATGCTAGCGTTGTCTACGCGCGCTCTTCACAACATAACACGTATTATTCGGTTAAAATAAACGGGCCCCTAGTGCTAATAGATCAGGTATATCGAACTGCCTCCTTCATTGTTTCATACTGTTTTGCAGCGCCATGGGCATTGAGTGCGGTGCACAAGGTGCATTATGTGGAGCTTGGTCGAAAAGTTTCTTGCTATGCATACTTGCTATATTCATGTACTCTGAGAGTCGGAGAGCTTATCGCGGTTCCTGCCTCATTGCAAAACACAATTTTTGTATGGAATCTATGTAACATCAATTGTTTTGCTTTGAGGCAGCCCAAGTGAAATCCAATCGAGGGCGGCCTCCTCGGGAGTTTAAAGTCGGATTCCTCGTCAGTATGCATTGCTTGAAATTATTATTGTACAGTTCCACATCGCGAAGTATTCACAAAATATATTTATATATTGCTTGTATCGATTAAGCTTAAATTGATTTGTAATTCCATGTCTTGCCCGAGTGGCCTGCAGCGCGGTGCACGCGGCAAGCGTTGTGTCCTCTTAATGTGCGAAATGGTTTGCGGTTTTGAACTACAATTTAGCTGATAACAATTGCATCGGTTGTCTCCTGTAATCTTACTATTGGACCTGGAGAGGTTCTGGTCGGTCAGTCGATTGCCCGAAAACCAGAATCCGATGGCGTGTCGTTAATTTTCTTTTTTTGTAATAATTTCATATGTATTATATTTATAAATCTTTACATTTTCCGGTCCCAATTGCATTTGAAACATTAAAAATATATTTACATATGATGGACTTGCGGGAGCGTTCCCGTGTCTATGTGTTCTAATGGAGAATTATGTTATAAATGATATATTTTATAATTGAGTTGTTTGTGTACATTTTAAGCGTAGTTTTACACTTTCTCCTCTCTCGAAGCTTCCTTAGATAATGTTTTGATGACGGCAATATCGACTCATCTTATTGAATAGGTTATTGCCGGGTCGGCGGCCACGTGGACGGGTATATAGATGCTAAATTTTTTATGGATAAATATTGGCTGCAACAGATGGTACAACATGGAATTGATAAAAAAGAAGTCATTGAAGTCTCTGCTGTACATGTTGTTTGTTTTCCAAAATACCATTTATTTAGTGACAAATATTATTAGAAATAATGTAAATTAATATAATTATGATTTATTTATAAGAGTATTATTTTGAAAATTAAAACATTTAAAACAAGATCCTTTTACTACATCCATGGATATCGGATTCAGGTGTTAAATTTGTACTCCGTGCGGTACCCAGCGGCGTGGTGTGTCATCTGTTGAAGCCGCCACAATTAATTAAAAGTTTGAATTATTTAGAAATATTGATTAGTGCAATTTGCGTTCTTGTATGTATCCACGTCGTGGGGGCAATGTGTAAGCATAATTACTTACAATATTATACTATGGCTAATAATTATATATATATTACATAAAATGAGTTTAATAAATAAGGAAGCGAAAGAAAAAAATCTCGATTTAATAAATATTAAAATTTTTAAGTATTCATTAGTAAATTTTCGTCGTGACATATGTTTTGACTTTGTGCGTACTGTAATTCCAATTCCAATATCTGTAATTTATGTCGAAGCCTACGATCTTACCTCAAGTGTTAGTGAGCACTCTGTAGAGTAGCTGTAGCGCGCGGCGGGTAGGTGAGTGGGAATATAAATATTTATGACGGTAGCATCGGTACATATTGCCTCCGCCAGTGGTAGCCGGCGCGGACCTTGAGCTTCTGGTATATCGTGGCAGAGTTTTGGACTCCTTCAAATATATTTTTTGTAAGGAAACTCCCGCAATGTGTTATTTATATTGGATTACGTTCTAAAAATAGCAAATTGTTATCGAAAGCTTATTTTCAAATGTTCTGTGTAACTTCACACGCATGTTACGTGTTACCCTCAGGCCTATTACATCTAAGTGTATATTCTCTGGATATAAATTAAAATATTATAAAGTTGATAAGTGAAAATATATTAACGATAAGCCATACAAATCCTCCTCAGCCTCACGAAGCTCGCGGCCCGCGGCGGCCCCTAGTGTCTAGTTTTTATTATATTGACATGTATAATTTACTTTCACATTATTGTACAAACACATCCATGACTCGACAGGTTGCATAATGTTATAGTAACGCCAACCTACTGACTTGCCAAAGCTAGTTAATTCATATTACTGACAATATTGTACGCAGTAATATATTTTTTCGCCTCTATGAATGAATTTATTTCAGCGCTTGGAATAATTTTTCGCTACCACCGATCACATTTTTTTCCGTTTTTATTTAAATGAAAATAAAATTTATAATTTGAAACATTGTTTTCCTGTTCAATTATTGAATTGCTTTATTTTTATTAATAATTATTAAATTGCTTTTTATTTGCTAAACATTAATACATTTTGTGTTGCATGATTTCTATTCGCAATCGGATATAATATTATTTTAATTTTTTTCATACAAATAAATATGTAGGTTAAGCAGTAGAATAGAAATAACTATTTCCCTGCTCAAACTGTAAAGACGATTAAGTATTTTAAGGTACTCTTTACCTCCGTAGCAGATAAGATTTACCCTAACTCTACCTTTAACTATAGCTGTGTGTATTTTAATGATACGGAACAGATTGTAACTGCGGCCTGAATAAATTGACCATGATATTTTGAGATGAAGCTGTTTTCTGGTATCCTACAATATCTACGGTCTACCGTCATTCTCCTACTATTATCCGGTCTTATTGTATTTTTGATACTCTCCCCTAGGTGAATATACCATTGTCTTAAAGATTAAATTAGTTCACGGGCACCATTAGAATCAAAGTGATATTATTCGAAAAAATAATTCATGTTTAATATATATGTATCATTAATGTCAAGTAATTATATTTATATAAACTAAGCCAAACATTTTAATTTATATAACTATGTTGATTGTCGTACTGTAAATATATAATACACATCACTCTTTATGTCAACGAAGGTGGGCTCATTGCTCCCGGAGGAACATCATTTTGATTCTAATGGATATATTTATGAATATGTTTGTATATCTGTTACATCCCTAATATTACGCTCTAAATGTAATTTCAATTAATTCTTTCTCAAAATACTCATTAAAGATAAGGTCAATCAAAACCGATTGCTCATTACCTTTGGCCAAATGATTTAGGAGCGAAACGGGATATTTGTAATTAACTTTATTTACTCACATAAAGTGTCCAATTAGGTTATTAATGAAAGGTACTCACTTTTAAGATTTACGTCAGTATACATACGTGCGGTATGCACGTGCGTGCGCATGCGTGCTTCCTCTTGTAACGTGTAGGAGGTACATTCAAAATTGTGATTTAGTTTCATTGTAATAAGGTGTATAATCAATTTATGTAACCGATCTTTTACTTATCGTGAAAGGATACTGCGAAATATAATTTTCCTCCGTAACGGAAACGGGTGCAATTAGATAGGATTTAAAAATAACCTTCTTGAAATTCTTCTTTCAAAGTAGGAGTTTTTGCAATCACTTTATTTTAAACTTAAATCTGTAAAAAACGACTACAAATAAAAAGTTACGTTGTAGATTATTTCAGACAAAATAACCTATCACTATTTTAAAGTTCTTCGGAGTGGGAAAATCCGTTTACATTATTTTATTTCGTTAGAGCAAGTCAGAAATTATCTTTTGATATTTTGGGATAGATAAAAATGAACATCTTTGGATAACTGTGTTGTTCTTACATTGTGCGTAACTATTATTAAGTAAATAATCATGAACAATAAAAATCTACAATACATCTATTATTTATTATTTTCTGTTATTAATTCTTAAAAACTTATCTTAAAGCTCAATATTCGTAATTAAATGGAAAATAATAGTATAGATAGATGTATTAAATGGGGGTCATATATAATTACGACACAATCTTCGTTACGTCACACTTAATTAAAAATATCTTGGTCTGTACTGATCGTGGTCGAACTCTACATGGTGCGATTGTGGCCGCCATGCCTATTCCTGTCTGACAGTGGTGCAAGTTGCTGAGTTTTGTGCCATCTGCAAAGCGGCAAGGCGAAAATTAAATATTATGATGTATTCAAAATATCAGTCCTCCTCAAACCTCAGTCCTATTTGGGGTCTATTGGAGATCTTTATATTCGGCAGTGACCGCTAGATATCAGGTGGGCTAAATAATGAAAACCAACAAAAGTGTGACGTCACCATAGAGTATTTAAAAACGTGTGACGGGCCGACAGAGTATCTACAAATCTGAGACGTCACGACAGAGTATCTATAAATGTGTGACGTAACGACAGAGTATCTACAAATGTGTGACGTCACGACTGATTAGGTTCACACGATAGTGAAGTGCCACAAGTATCTATACAATTTGTATGACTTAATTATAAATGATCCCTAAGACCTAAGGTACCGAGCTTAATCCAATTACGTGTAAGCAAATCTACAAATTGTCTTAGCCATTTTGAATAAAAATACTTTTGAGATCAATTTTGAGCAATTTTGGTAAATAGTTATATTGTTTTTGTGTATGTAAGAAGTGTCATCATTCGATGTGTAAAGCGTGAATTTAATTAATAAAGATTTTATTTTTAATTCTATGTTTTTTTCTTTTTAACTATTTTTTTTTTATATTTGTAAAGTAGCAAACGAGCATGCAGGCCACCTGATGTTAAGTGGTCACCACAGCCCATGG
>DWKL01003080.1:0-11902 GCA_018249415.1 Phareas burnsi | reverse complement strand
TAGAGGTGTGTGCGGGGTTCGAACCCCGGCCACTCAGCTTGAGGGGCTGGAATCTTAACCACTAGGCTATCACTGCTGTCATGAGTATATATACTGAATGAATGAATGAAGTATATTATACTGAATTTACTGCATGGTTACGTAACTACAGAGTATACTGGATTGTTAAAATACTTTCGTTGTTCCACTGAAAGTTTAATCAAACATTGCGAACTCAGTTTATCAAACTGGTCTTATAATTTTGAAACTCACGGCTTCAGTACTCACGCAAAGTAATTTATGTAACAACCTAATTATTGTCTTAGTAAGGATTTATAATGATAACAGAGTAACTTTCACAACTTTTATTGGGCAAATAAAATAAAGTTCACTCCATGTCAGTACGGACCCTATCATAAACATAAAAAATGCAATTTCCGAACGAAATAAAGCAAGCTCAGGTTGTTACATATGGAAGGTCTGCAATGAAACAATTCTTTACGTCAAATTACGTCACGTCGTATAGTATATTTCGACTTTTTATATCACGTAACCCGGATTTAAAATGGTCATTAACAAATTCACTTCAACAAAGAAACTCGATGGATAACATTAAAAGTTGTATGTAATTATCAGCTTCTGTATGTAATTTTTAATTTCCGTCTTATTTGAATTTTAATTTACTAACAATTTTTCTACACTTATAGCTCCCCACTAGGATTCCTTGTTACGTGGACAAATGGAAACACATCCATACGAGTACATACACACACAAACATAAATCTAAATTAATCATTTGGATGCCTGTCTGGCCCGGAATCGAGCCCGGAACTCTAAGCGTGTCAGACAGGTATGGTTACCGCTGAGCTATGCGGGATGTTGCTGCGTATAATTATGTACCTAAAAGTGTTACCAAAAGTGTATTTGAACAAGTGCTCTCAGGGAAATGATATTGTGGTAAATCTAATCTCTCCATTATCAGCACTTGGCCAGCGTGAAGGATTATGTCGTAAACCCTTCGCGTTCTGGACACACGTGACGAACGCTGGGACAATAATAGATTGATGGTGACTGAAAATACATCTAAGTCATTAGGACCAGGAAGGATAAATTCTGTGCCCCGCGAACTTCAACCAAAATCGAACAATACAGAATTAGCAAAGAAATAAATTTAAATTATGACATCATTGTTATTACTACTGACGTTCGTTAGCGGGGTCACCGGTGTTATGATTTGAAGGGTGTGGTAAGGTAGATTAAATTTTTCGAGACATTCTATCCAGTTTCCAGAACTGGCAATACACGAGCGGCCCACTTCAGGCAGTAGGACTCCTGTTGCAGATGTCCATGTGTGACAGTGACCACTTAATAACAACGAAATTAAAATTAATGTAATTATTATATTTAGGCTTATGGTGGCACTTACACATTTTCAGATTTTTTTTTCTTAAATCTATTTTAAAATCTCGGATACATTCTCGTTACGTTACGTTAACACTTCAAATACTTAAAAATAATTCAATTACAAAAAAAATATGATTCTATAGAGAATTGTTAACCTTTGGTCGGGCAAGTCATCTAAAAGACGTGAAAAAACTTACTGTTTTATGAACGCGTCAAATTATGTGAGTAAATATTAGTAGCATGTATGGGACGACAACAACAAATTTCCCACGCCACTGTTTACGTTTCGACTACTCGAACAGCGAGAATCTGACTTTGCATTCTCGGTAGCGCGCCTCCGGAACTAACTGACCGTTTCTAAGTAGCAAGGCGTGCGGGAAAATTATATTTTCGCTACGTATTGCGTTGTTATCATTAAACATTGCTGTTGATTTTTCGAAAATTTTGTTCATACGAATTAAGTGTTTATGATATACTCTAAAGAATATGTAATTGCGATTTCCACATTCGTCTCCCTCACAGAGACACAAACGACGACAGAAGTAAATAATGATCCACAACAAATGTTTTAATTTATAATAGATGTTTGTCTGCTTGGGAATCAAATCCGGAACTTAAGCTTCAAGGGTAGCAGGAATGCAACTGTGATAAAGATCGCAGATAACATACGTGTTATTTTTGTCCACGGGTGGCCAATGACTAGTGTGTAGTTATGTTTTGCTGATAGTGTAATGTCATTAATATTGAATAGGTAGAAGAACTATAGCTTGTGCGGGGAGGTAGCAACACCGCACTCATAATCTGCCGTGAAGCAATTTTCGTGTTTCCGTTGAAGAGATATGATAGCGGTAATCCTACTTTTCAGGAATGTCTACGCCTCTACGTACGGCCGTATAGGACAGTCTTGTTTGAATTTAGATATAGTTGTCCGTGAGCCGTAATGACCATTTAACATCAAGTGGGCTGCACGCACGTTTACGTTTGCTACTTTCGTCTTACATAAAAAATATGTCTTTGTTACAGATGTAGAATTTTAATACAGCCTTTGCAGAGCCACTGCATAATATCATCTCATAATAAGAATTTATTTTGCGTGTTCATTCCTTCGCAGGAGACTGATTTCTTTGTTCAACTCTATCACGAGCAAACCGATGTTAGCCTATAAACATTTTAGTATTTAATATACGATACTCCAATAAATTCGTTCATAGAATAACAACAGGAATAAAATGGCCTACGCTTTGCGGCTGACAAGTGCGCGGAGTCCAAACATGACTATAATGAGTAAGTGGATCCGTTCACAATTAATCAAGTCGAGCCGCAGTTGTTGCGCCATAGTTCTATTGTGATCGTTACTCAAATTTGCAACAGATGGAACATCTATAGGGACTTGTATCATTTGTGGCGAGAAAGTGTTAAGAGATTAACACAGTTCTACATATTATATGCGATGTCGTTGATGCCAAGGACATATACACAGACGAGATATGTACACGCAGGCCCAGGACGGAAAACTAATTTAGATGTCTGCCTAATTGAGTATCGAATCCGCAATCTTTTGCGTGTTAGTTCGGTATGGTGACCGTTGCACCACGCTGGTTATTAAATTCAATAACATTCTTCCTAAAAACCTTGTATTGCGTCGCCCCAACTCACATTCATCCGGCAGCATTTTGGCATTTAAGAAGCAATGCTGTCCAGTAACTAAGTACAAGTTACAGAACTCTTCGTTGTTCGCTTTGGTCCTTCTCTTCCAGCAACATCACTGTTGTGTTTAAGTTCAAGTTACGAGGTTTTCATGGAAGGAAAACAGCAAGCCAGCATGGAGCCTACTTATTTAAGTAGGCATTGCGGGCTCTTGGCCATATAATATTTATTGTGTTTACAAGAGAAACTTTACCTAAATTTGATCACATATACGTTGCTTTTCCTCGGGGCTAAGATGAAAAGCCTCTTTAAATCACAACACAGTAGTGGTATACTGCTGTAGAGCAGCATGCCACTGCTTGCCCATGAACATATGTAACCGATTCTACTTAGACTTGGAGAATTATGTGTCACACATGCGTCTGAACTCTGAAGACACTCTTGAAGACTCCAATGGGACAACTCAAAAAAGTGAATTTGCCATTTCGAGACTAACCACTTTTCTAAAATTAAGATGAAGCGACACTACACTGTTTATATAAGGTAGAAATAGGGGGCAGTGCCAATACAAGCGACGAAAGTTCTACCACATTTAAAGACCTTGTGGATAAATAAACGTCTTTGGTCAATTTCAAGTAGGTTACAGATGTTGGTGGGCGGCAGACACAGCCACAGACACACACACACGCATAAACGCGAACACACACTCGTACACACGCATATCCACACGCCTACACACACACACAGAGACGGCGCAAGCAGCAAGCTTGCTCGTTCGATGCTTTTGTTAGTGCATCGTTAATACTACAGTTTCATCGGCAATCCATCAAGTGACTGAATCTGGTAAGCGTTCATCGTAATGAAGATCACACTGATGTAATCGTGGTCTCATCGTGTCTTACGTTCCAAACGTTCGCTCATTCGACGATCGTATAAATGACCATACATGCGATTTAATTATATTCGGAGAATCCAAATTGCTTAAAATATTTTTATTGTGAACGAATATTTTTAGTTTAGTTGGGCTCATGGAAGTAACCATTTTAAAAAAATAACTGTAAAAAAACGGGGGGAAAGAGCTTTTCATTAAATTCTTATGTAACAAAATTGGTACTTTAAGAACCGGTGAAAGTTACAAAAACAAAATTCTAATGAGGCTCTCTATCTATACCATAAAAAGTTCTAACGTAAAATACTTATGACTTTTTTTACACTCGTACACTTTATGAAAATGTCAGCTTATTTTCTGGTGCGAGTTACGTTAGCGCGAGCGTTAAAATAAATGTCGTTTCAGTGTTTTTAGGTAACAAAGCCTTGTACCTGCGTCGCACGAAGGCTTTCCGGGAACAAAGGGGGTCGCAGTGGCGACACTAGCGACGTCAGTGCTCAATGCACTTCAAGTCGACGTCAAACTCTGAAGCTCGGGGGCGCTGCGCTCATCGTGTGCTGCACTCTACATGTTTTTATCAGGATGTACAAAAGGTGTTTTTGTTCAGCTATTCAGTTTCTATGGCATAAATGTTGTGATGAAATTCGGTTTTATTAAACTAAAACCTTGTTTTAACTCATTGATCCGACGCTGGAAGTTTGTTATGATAATTTAAAAAATTTGTATTTGGAATTCGTTTCGTGATTATTGGCGTTCTCCCTGACATTTCTGAGGGACTAATAAGAACGGAGTCAATGAACTCGATGGGATATTTGAATGAAATAATTTAAATGAGTGTTATCAATTAATATTGTTTTGTGAAAAAAAGTCGTTATTACAAAAACCATAGTAGTTGAAATTTGGAAATCTTAACTACCGATATTAATCATATTTTGGATTTACGACCTAGCTGATGATACAACATCTTCCTTTACACCGAACTAGTAATAAATCGTGTAAAGATGGCATGCCCATATTATTATTTTATTTTTGCAACTAATTCGCTATTGTAATAATGTAGGTTGAAAGGTTTCGAATCCGAAAATTAAGAAAACAAGGTAACTTATAAAAACGAAAATATATATAGAAAAAATTGCAGAGAAAGCGACACTAGAAAAACTTCGAGAAACAAAGAGGCTTAAATTAGTTCAAAACAATACAGACTTAAAATAACAAATTCGACGAAAATAGAACGCAAACAATACGATACAGTAGTACCAGCAACACTTGATAAATTGGTACATAGACGGATGTCACTAGAGCCAGTGGGAGGAAAATTATAGGATACACACTAAGTAGCAAAAGGAAAACTTGCAGCGAATGATTCGAGGAATTGTCACACATCTGATGTTGTTCTGGCACGAAGAGACAATGGGCTGTAATTAAGGAGCGGGATATTACGTCGTGAGTCACATGTCACAAAATTAATAATTGTATTTTGTAGGAACTCCAGCCAGGATTTATATCTGTTGCACTGATCATTTTGTCTGTTTCTTTAATATCTTTAGCATTCGAATAAGTGGTAGAACTAGTTCGTCTATGAAAGTACCACCGCCGCCCTCATAATCCGCCGCGAAGCAGCTTTTGTATTTCGTTTGGACAAGGGCGGTTGCTAGGCACATTTGCGGCGAGCTGACCATCTTGGTCCGCAGGAGTAGTGATGCATCTACATACGACCTCAGATAGAACTACAGTTTTGGTTTAGGATAGATGTGGGTATTCAAAGGCTGCAATGACCACTTAATGTAACTTGGTCCACGGCCTGCACGCTCGTTTGTTACTCTTCAAACAAAAAAAGACCTATATAGTACTTCAGTCTTGCTTAAAGTTAGGCCTGGGTCCCCATGGGTGGCAGTGACCACTTAACATCAGGTGGCCTGCATGCTCTTTGTTACTTTTCAAACAAGAAAGACCTATATAGTACTTCAGTCCTGTTTAAAGTTAGGCCTGGATGTCCATGGGTTGCAGTGACCACTTAACATCAGGTGGCATGCACGTTCGTTTGCTACTCTTCAAACATAAAAAAGACCTAGATAGTACTTCAATCCTTTTTAAAGTTAGGTTAGAACTGTTTTAAGCTAATTGGCACTGACATTGCGTGCAGTGATGACACTTGTCGCCAATGCATCGCGTTTCTTTATTTTGAGATTGTAAGATCGAGATGATGGGTGCCAAGAGGAAAAGACTCAATAGTCGGTTATAAAAGTCCCGGGATACTGAGATTCAAGTCGTTTCTAAGAAGAGAGGACAATAGTTACAATAAAAGAATGTGCTATTCTAGGACAAGACCATGTTTTTTTAGAAATATTGGATATCGGATGCACACAGATGACAACATCTACAATATACAATAGTTCTAAAATAAATTACGATAAAATAACAAATAACAAAAGATGTATAAAATAATAAGAAACAATAATAGTAAACATAATAAAGCCAGCCATTAAACGTAATGTAATTATATAAAATAAATTTCGTGTTTAAAAAAGATATGCGCCGAAAATTTATCACGGAGCAGTGAGTTCTGAAACTGTCCCTCTGATATGTTACTGACGGAGAAAGAATCCATTAGAGATTCTAAATAATAGATGCCATATAACTCAGCACTTGTCGGAGGTCGTATGGACGGTTTGAAAACATACGACGGAGTTGGCTACTATCCCGTATCTTTCTCCACCAAATTTCGAGAAGCGTAGTGGAGCATACTAAGGGTCCATGCAAAGGCTCCAGTTCAGAGGAGCGATTCGTGCCCAGCAGTAAGGACATAAAAATTGTTGCAGCGAAACCTCGTTTGACCAATGAGTGCACAAATAGCTCAGAAAAATACTAGTCAATAGTTAACATATTAATTGTTACGACGAGTTCAATTATTTCGTCCCAAACAAAAAATAAGAGAATTAGCTCGCTTTAATTTGTCAGAAGAAAAAAGTAAAGAGAAATAACCCTTACTAATGCCAAAATCTCACAAATAAATTTACTCACTTCTAAATGTAAATGCTCAGGAAGATTCCATCGTAGAAGTTCAAAAATAAATCGGTCGGTTGACTACTTTTGTCAAAAAGTATACAATATATATAGAGATAAATTGCAAATGTCCATTTATTTACTGTTAAATAATAAGCAAATAGACAAAGGAACAGCATCACCGACATGAGTGTCAATTCGGACAAAGAAAACGCTAGAGACGCCAGTGATGACGACAATGAAAGGTTACGAGCTTGGACGTGTGGCGTATCGGTCACGGTGCACGACCGGCATCGGATACCACAAAAAGGGCCCTGTGACCAGGGCTGAGCACTTAGATATAGCGATGTGCTAAAATAACGAACATAATTTTTATAGATACAACAAAGTTTGGCAAGTGATATTTATACAACTACAAGCGATATGTTATTGTTGTCAAAGTTGAAATGTCTCTGAGCGCTATAAGAACATCTCAGCCGAAAAGGTAGGGAAAATAACAAAGATAAATTGGAAAATAAGTGAATTTGAAGAGAGTATGATAACATTTATGTTTTCGTCATTTATTACGATATGCATATTTTCCGTACTAATCTGGCAACCCTTCCCGCAATCCGACCAATTAGTACATGCGTCACTCGTGGAATCGACGGGGTAACAAGCGCTTTGATCAACGCGGGGCGAGCTAAACGAAGACCATTTTCGTTCGCTAAAATTATCGTCGAAGAGGTTAATAACATGAAAACCAACAAGAGCGGATCGTTTTCTAAGAATATGGCGGCGGGAATGTGTGTCAAAATGTCTAAAGGCCGTAACTGAACACCTAAGGAGAGAGGAAGGAGCGATCAAAATTAGTTTTCCGCTAATGAGTCTGTAGAAATAAATAAAATTGTACAGTATGTCGGTTTGTAAATCCACAGTTATTCTAGCCCATATTTCTGCTGGCACGTTGCAATGAGAAAAACGTTATTGGATACATTTTATTCATAGGAATGAAGAAAGTATAGTGAGCAATAGAGTATAATCACATAGGCATATATTTAAAATGTAGATAAGTTACAAATAGTTAAGGTTAAAGATTCTTACAAATAATTTATTCTTGAAAAACCGACCAAACACAGAAAAAAATAACGTACTAACCTGTTCAAGGGGATATGTGAGGCGGAGGAGTAATTGATAACCTTGCACACACGCACACCCATTTCAATTAGCGGGTGATAAATGAATCTCGGTCCTTACAAATCTCGTTTGACTTACGACTTTTTGAAAACATCAGTCGAACATTGCTGATTACCTTTAGCGTGTACGCAGAAAAACGACCGTGATTAAATTTTTTTAGACAGCATACATACCTGCAACAAAAACAGAAACGATTAGTTACAACGTCAAGGCACTTTGGATGTAAAAAAGGCGATTTATATGCATTTCAAACGAATGTGTTCGGACATTAACGTACCGTTTTTAATAAGTTGTAATGATCTATATATATACATATGTTCTTCTTGCTCGTCAAAATATAGAATCGACTTTAACGATGACACTGGTAAGGTTTTGAAATTAAATTTAATAAATATGCTATCAAATTAATCGTTTTGATTTTGCTTTAGAACTGTGCAACTAAAGTTATCGGTGTATCAATTACAAAATCCGATCTGATCCGAACCGATTTTCATGAGGAAGTCTACTAAATTAAACGGCTCGCCGTAAGTTACACGGTGAAGGATGGTGAACAATGTGGTGGTACACTTCCGACCAACACGATTTACGATACGAGTTTACGACTTACGATGACGGTAAACGCGAGTGAAATTTACAATTTTGTGTTCAGAATTTTTTATTTTGTAAGTTGATACGAGATTTTAGATTTAGGAATAAAATTCTTAACATCTCATCTAAATGTAAGTACTATGCACTTGCACTATCTAATTCGGTTTGAGGTTAAAAAATTGGCATCGTCAAATAATTTCCATAGCCTACATTAACGATTTAGTCAGTTACCCTACAATCAATATTTCGAAAGAAATTGAGTCTATATACGTCGGCATATAATATAACCAACTTAAGTAAGTGCGACGGGAACGGTAAGTTACCCGAACGCAAATCGAGCTCCCCGAACATGATATGGGAGTGAATTGAAACAATGTTGCGGACTGAGATAAATGTGCACGCAGGCGAGCAAGTACATCCATAGGATTGGATACGGTGTTAGGCTAAGATTTAACAATAAAAATTGCTGAGCGGACGGAAAAAAACTGCGAAATAAAAAACTATAGTTATTATGTATGTATGTACTACTACACACTATAAGTAATGAAATATAAAATTAATACGTTCCAAGTGACGTGTTATAGAAATTAAGCGTAGTTAAAATTTTATATCATGCAGTAGTATTAAAAAGATGTGTGTTCTCTTCTACGGACGTAACTTTGGATGTGGTATGACACATCTTTGCAATATGACGAAGTAAGCAATAATTTAAAGAGGGCGAAAAATTTGCACCCAATTGTTACTTTTATTGTTATACAAAAGCAGTAAGGCAAAAGGTCTGCGTCCAATGTGCTCTTTAATAGAACATAATATGCGTCGTGGCCACTGAATATCTGCTTAGATGAGTTGTGGCTGCGTTTGTCGTTTTCCACTCGGCAATTTTACGCTACTAACATAAACCGGAATGGGAGGCATTGAAATATATTAAAGTCTGGACTGACTGCCGTAGAATTGTCAATGAACAAGTTCATACAATTGTTGTCGATTTCGCGCGAGCGGATTTATTCACGTTGTTATCTTGTAGTAGTAATAGAAATAAGCAAATACATAATTTTAAGAAAGGGTATAGAAAAGCAGGAATGCTCCACGAACTACTTGTAAGTTTATAGAATGAGTTCTACAAGATGAAATTTTGCAGTTAAATCGGATTTTCTGTAATAGTTGTGTTGTGTACTTGTAAATTGTAAATGATTATAAATGACGTCAGTGTACGAATAAAGGAAGATATTGGAAGTTCAATAAATTTTCGTAAACATTCATGCATGAAGAGTAGCAAATGAGCGTGCAGACAATCTGATGTTAAATGCCCATTGCTACTCATGGACCACTGAAGAATTCACTCATACCTAACCTCCTATAGGATTATCCTATCTTAGATAGTATGTAGATGCGTTACAACTTCTGAGGAACAAGAAGTGCTTCACGGTGAATTATGAAGGCGACGGTGGTATATCTCGGGACGAACTATAGTTATACCACCTTACAAAATGTTTACCAGCTAGTCCCGTTAGCAACTTTGCTTAACATTCTTAAATTAGTTCAAGAGTACTAAGCAAAATGGTTGCAGCTGTGGTTAGGCAGCGAAACGCGAACTTTAACGTTTCGCATCAACGGATTATATGAATTAAAGTGTCTAAAGCCATCTCGTGAGCGGCACATCACGCCTTGCCGTTGTTGTTGCCTTACAACCAGCAATTTTCAACTAGCTGTAATTTACCTGAACCCGTGTTCATTATTCAATTTAATACACCCAGCCTCCACTTAATCGTAACCTCGTTGTACTCAATTTCTTTTTTCACACTTCTGACATTGTAAATTGTTTTGATGGCAAATTTAATCGAATGCTGATGGGTTCAAAGTTCGCCTAATTTCGTTCTGTCCCTTTGATTTGTGATTTTCTATTATATTTTATTTGAATTTAGATTTAAACGATCGATAACGTCACCGTATTATAAGTAAGAAGACATTGAACTGTGGTGTTAATTTTCGAATACATTAAATATTACAGCGGTTATATATAGCCACTTTTAAATGTAAATCTATTGTTGTCTTCAAATATAATTGTCAATACTGCACACGTTACTTTTTTGTCAACATAAGCTATTTTCTAAGGCTTTTTTGGACTATACTGGTATTTTTGTCGAGAACGGAGTAAGCAGTTTAACATGTTTGAACAACATTTTAGTGTGGATTAAAAAGTGATTTAGTAGATTTGATCCATTTTATTTTATATCGTTGGGAGATGCCCTTAGCGTTACTACCCCGCTTCGCCACCGCTTCACCGAAAATGTTGATATAGCCGAATAAAAAAGGCGGATTCATTGCAATAAACAATTCATTGATCTGAATACACGACTGCGGTGCGGACGATTTTTGATCAGTTCACACAAGTTTAATTACTAAATTAGTTGTCACTAGACTACTACTGGCATAGTTCGAACCGGGCTTTACGACTGCACCGAGTTGACATTGAACCGCCGACACTTGGCCGTCGCAGACGAACGACTTTCATCGTTACCGAAATGCATTTCGAAAGGTTGTGCAGCTACCGTAAACAAGGTAAAGTCGCTCGTGTGAGCCGACCATCACGCCACACGCAGCGACCAATAGTCGACGAGCTTGTCACTAATAAACATTATTCTCTTATGATGCTAATGTCGTTCATTGTGTAAGCAAATATCGGACCTTCATGAGTCATTGCAACTGATGATTTATACATTTTTCTAATTGAACAAACACAATATTAAGTACATTTAAAAACAATATTGTAATTGTGCTATTTAACATGCAAGATATGTATTGTTTGGTTTTTGAATGCAGCAGCTGCTAATCGGTCCAATCGCGTAATCCTTTACCCATTTAGAGAATATATTTCAAAAATGTTTATAAAAGTAGGAAATAGAAAAGGAATTTTCCACATGAATTATATCTATACGAAATTATGCTTTTTGGTTGTACCATCAAATCCTTTCTGTCCATTGGCGCTCGTGTCCAGCATTGCTCGGACACGGGTCTCCCATAAGAATGACAAGAATTAGGCTATACTTCACACTGGCCGAGTATAGATTGGTAGACTTCACATAATTTTGAGAATATTATAAAAACTCTCACACATGTAGGTTTCCTCTAGTAATTAATTTCTAATATGCACATAATTAGAAAAAAAACAGTGGTTCTTTAACAAAGAGTAGTCGGATAATTGAATACTGGACACCG
>DWKL01003079.1:0-11903 GCA_018249415.1 Phareas burnsi | reverse complement strand
AATTGGTCCCCTGCTAGTAGTTTGAAAAGATTACATTTTAAGAAAGCAGGCAGACAAATGTTTGTGTATATATATTTTACGAAATCTTTAGACGACCCGCGTGGCGTAGCGGTAATTTTACTGGTCTGACAAGCAAGGTGTCGAGTCCCGGCCAAGGAGATATTTAAATGATAAATTGAGATTTCTGTTCTGGGTCTGGGTGTCTATGTACTTGTCTTTGTCCATGGCTCCCACGACACAGGGTTACTCCTACTGTGTGCTATGTAGAAAGCGTTAAACAACTATAAAATTCACAATTTACGTGTATATGCGACCAAAGTCTATTTTAGAATTTGTTTTTTATGTGGGAAGAGTTAGTTGTAAACGAGCATGCAGGCCATGTTATGTTAAATCGTCACTGCAACCCATCGACACCGTCACTAACGTCAAATATGACCGATGCCCTATTTGAGATCGTACGTAGATGGGTTACTCTTGAGGCCTAAGGTGGTCGCCTCGCTGTAAGTGTGACCAACAACCACACCTCTCTGACCGAAACAATAATTGTTTCACGGCGGATTATGATGGCAGCGGTGGTACCTTTCCAGTCCCACTATATTTCTACCACCTACCAGTTCTTATTTATAGAAAATGACCAAAAAATCTTGGCATCCTTTGGTCTCTCTGGAATTTAATCTCCATTCGTACAGAGTTTCAGGGCATACAAATTCAACATATCATTCGTTCTGCATCTCGTACTATTAATGGTCTTTCGAAGGTGATATTTTTCAATTTTATGCTCTGCCCTAAGTGCGGGTTTGATGAAAGGTCCGTACTTGCCTTAATATCGTTCACACCGTAATTATAAAACGATAAAGTCTGTGCTTAACAATTTAAACAGCGGGTTGGAAGCTATCAACATTATTGTCCCCGTTTTCACTTTCTGTTTATCTTTTCTTACCGATCTGTTCGATACAGACGGTTGAACGATACACGTTGAATGATTTTCTTGAAATTAAACGAATATTATTTATAGCCAGAATATAGTATACACAGGTAGACACAATAATATAATATTGGACATTCAACCGTATCAATGGCATGCAGTTATGTCATTATTCATCTGATTTATATTAAATTATTAATGTCAAAATACAAATTAATGTCAATACCCAATTTAATAATGATAATGGAATTATAAGCAGCAATTATCCATGTCAATATCAATCCTGTACAATTATTAAAATTTGTTGTTGTTAATGGTTAAACCTGCTTAGAGTAATAAAAATATATTTTGATTCAATAGCATAGGAATAATTAATGATTTTGTTTGAAATAAAATTATATGTATTTTGTATAAACCTACACATCTGTGAGTTCTCTGTAAAATTCTCGAAGGTGTGTGAATCTACCAATCCGCACTTGGCCAACGTGATGGCCTATGGCCTAGACCTTCTCATTCTGAGACGAGACCCGTGCTCAGTAGTGGGACATAACGGGTTATTGATGATGATGATGACGACGACGACAATGATGATGATGACGATGATGATTTAGTTTCAACCAGTTCTTTACTATAATGTTCCTTTCCTGATTTTGCTTTTATAACAGCATTTATTGTGTTGCTTAAATCCCACTATCAAACATGCAGAAATATTCTGTCGAAATGTGCACAAATCTATGGTGAATTCCTTAACATCTTATTCAATACTATCTTCGTCAAACATGCGATGGTGAAACAAGTCCATTATCGTAAACGTTATAAATGTTACGATGCAATAATAACATGTATTTCTTATTTCATGAAAAGCAATCTCAGTGCTCCATTCATTTTAGTTCTTATTTTAAATATCAATAATTTCGAAGAGTGTTCAAAGCGACGTAAACATGGTCCATATACATATATTTGCATCGGTTGCTATTGTAGTTCGAAATTCAAATAATCAGTTATTATTGAAATAATGTCAGTACCGTCAAGTAATCCTTTGATGTTAGTCTCTTGGAACACGATGAAGTATTGATGATAAGATGAATGTGTATGAGATTTATATCGAGGAATTATTTTACCGTAACAAGTGATTCTTGTATTTATAAAACCAGTATCTTAAAATAGCTCTGACGTTTTCAATAAAAATCATAAATTGGTATATTTTGATCCATGAAAAAAATATGAAATATGTCTTATGGTTTTTATCTGAGGTCGGTTGGTATTAATAGCTACTAAATCATCATTCTTATTTTTTATTAATTTATTGAATCATTGTTTCGAACCCATCTATTTTTACTTAGCGATTAACCGTCGTAGAGTCAACTTATCTTATGATGTTCCGTTTTGAGGAAGAAAACCCATGTTGACGGTGGTATATTTTTTTATGTTCTACTTATGTTGTGGGAGGGTAGGCGGTGCATACTGGAGGTCTTATTTTGTTTTTTTTATTTAGTTAAACACGTATGTACACATAACAAAATTAACAAAGAAACAAAACAAAGTTAAAAAGAAAAAATGCTGTACAAAGGTACTTCTAATTTCTGGTAGAAATTTCTTTCTTTCTGAGAATGGAAAGAATTTTTTTTTATTGAAGGGTAGAATAAACGTGTAACAAAATAAATATATATAACTAAAGTACTTACTATTAAAATTCCTAAATAATGATGACACATACACATATAAATATATATATACCATCATACATATTGGTCACGGCTTTGTGTGAAGTAGTTTTTCCCTAAATTCATAGCTTGAATTTTCACAAAGTAACGCCTGACGGTTAAAGATCTATTCTCAGTTGAAATGTAAGGTAGGTTAAAGTTTGAAACCATCCCAAGGGACGAATTGACGTGCAGATTTATTTCTAACGCTTATTTTTATTGCGTTAGCACTTGTAAAGAATTCTCTCACGCAGTCCAGTTGACCCAATTTTTGGTCAATTTCGTAACATGTGTCGAAGAGCCGCACAAAAATAGTAACGGTACATTTTTCACGTAAACTTACAGCATTTGGGTGGTTAGATTTAGTTTTTTTTTTTGTAATGTTTTTACCTTTTACTCACAGTTTCGGTTGCACGATTTTTGTAACTTCATATCGGCTGAAGCCCTTTTCGAGGTCGTACGTAGTGACTACGTACGACCTTGGATGGGTACGTAGTCAGTACATGGTCACTACTCTGAGTACTGAGGTGGTCGCATTTTTGTAATTGTACACGGCAATCGCAACAACCAAATCGAAACGCAACAATTGCTTTACGGTGAATTATGAAGGCGACGGTGATGAAGAAATTTTGAATTACGTTTTCAATTTTAAGAAAATATTTTTGGTTTAAGTTGATTATATGCTTCTGTACGGCACCTAATTTTTTATTCATATGGATTTCGATATTTATTCTCTATACATGCCACACAGTTCTTCCCACTAATTGTTTTCTATAAATTGTAAAAAGTTAATAGAATAAGGTGTTACTTTGCGTAAGTCCATGTTATAAAGTTAGGACACAACTACTTCGCAACAATTCGCAACCAATATGTATGACGGTATATGTAAGTTTTTTAATTTTTCTGACAACTATTATATGATATGTAATATTGAAATGTTGCTTTTCAGTAGATTTATAAACCGTTTAAGACTGTTAGTCATACTTTCATGTTTGTAAAATTATTTAGCAAATACCGATTCGTACATAAATTTTGCGCTGTTATTCACATACAAACTCACGTAATCCGGCAACGTTTGAACTTGTTATTTTAACTCGCTAACCGAATATGTAATGGATTTGCAATTACCGTTATCGGGTTACTGTAGGATATTCAATGCTTGCAATACATAACACAATTCCGTGACCCATTTTCGGTACATTTTTAAAATCTATGACATCACCGACTTGTGGACTACACTTCGACCTTAATTTTTATAACGTTGACACTGTAATCTATTGTATTGTCCGTAGCGAAAAGGCTAATTATATTTGCAAATGTTTTTGTTTACTTTAAATAGGTTTTGTTCGTTATATATTACGGTATGTTTGCAAACCTTTTGTATCGCCCACGTTTAGATTGACAATAAATTTTGATTCCAAAAAATGTATTGCACGTATTTCAGAAGTATTGAAGAAGTCGCTACAATTTAGGCTAGAAGAACAAAACACGGTCTCTATATACACATCTATGATAAGGAATAAATAATTATAACTATAAACTGTAACAACGTAAATATAAAATACTTAATTCTGACGAAAAATAAAGAACAGTATCATTAAAATTTGTCTCACAATAAGTAGGCCAATCTATAACTATGGCGGCGCGTGAGTTGATCTTCGAAGGGGTCCAAGGCCGCTGGAAAACTTCCAGAACTTTTTTACGACTATGCGAGTTGGTTACGACGCACTCTAGTTTATCGGTTATGAAGTCCGATGGGATCATTATTATTTTTATTTTCAAGATGACGTACGTCAGTTAGTCACTTGTGCCAACTGCCACTGCTGTGATGAGTTAGACTGATTCTCTCATAAAGGTTTTCACTCACTACAATAACGAAGCTATTTAAGCAAAAAACTATTCAACAAAAAGTTTTTATTTACAGGCATAGTGAAGAGATTTAGCAGAAAAGTAGGAAAAAAAATTGGCACGTAGGCTATAAGATAAATTAATTTAGTAAGCAGAGCATCCATAGTTAAATTCTCATGCAGATATCGAAACTTTGAATTTATCGACACATATTGAGTCATGTAGAACATAACCTTATGTGGCAATATTTGTATTCATTAGGCACCACTCGTTCACCGAATATCTTAGGGCTATGAGGGTCAATGCCAGACTCGCCGAACATAGAGGTAGGATGTGTGATAGATAGTTTTTGAATTCTTTTTTCTGCTATTACGTATCGCTCAACTTGACTTTATAACTGAAAGGCATTGGTAGTTTTAGTTCTAGTGTAACCACAATGAAGGTAAAACAAATACATTTTTTCATTTTCATCATCATCATCTTCATCATTATCATCACCGTCCCGACCGCCACTACCACCACAATCATCACTGCCACCATCACCATCACCACCATCATCATTATCATCGTCATAGTCATCATTATTATCGTCATCATTACCGTTATCATTAGCCCATTAGCACCCCTTTCTGGCCACAGGTGGGTGGATTCTCAGAAGGAGGAGCGTTATATTACTGTACACCACGCTGCCCAGTGCGGATTTATAAACCCCACACACCTTCGAGAACTTTATAGAGAACTTTAGGTAACTGTAGGTTCCACAAGATGTTTTTCGTCACATAACAGATAATTTCGTAAAGTCAGAGTTACGTGCGGGATTGAACCCTGGACGCTGGACGCACGCTGTGGGCGTGACAGGCCGGAATTTAACCATTAGGCTTTCTCTGCTGTATATTGACAAATCATATGTATTTAAATATTCCCTAACCAAGATATAGATCGTCAGACATTTATCTCGGTTGTGGATAAAATAGCTTATGACTAACGTGTTGTGAGATGGACTCATCGGTACTTTAAGACATAGCTATTTCTCTTTCTAAATTATTATTTTATTCAACTTCACACGTTTTTAGGACGTCCGCACCGCCACTTATCTCTAACCGGTTCTTATGTTAAGGCGACTGCAAAAGAAAATTCACAACAATTTACAAAGTACCTTTGAATCTTCTTAACGACTGAGTTCATCTGGTTTTCCAACCACGGGTCGTGCTTATTTGCAATTATGAATATCATTTGTGCACAATATATCTTCTGTTATTAATTATTATTAATTAGTTAATTACAATATATCATCTGTTAAGTGTAAATCGTCTTTATTACAAACTCTCGCTCCGATAACCTTTCGGGAAATTATTGAAGCGTTCGATAAAAATTACGCCCCTATCGTAAATATCAGGAAGTTTCTACAGTTGCCATAATACGAGACGGTTTTATATAACCGTACATATTGCAAAGGTTATCCGGTCGCAGTATTTTATTTGAATTTTAATGTTTTATTCGGTTTTAAAGGGGTTAGTATTTTATTTATGTTTAGAGATAATTTAAATACAATTTTGGTCTGATTTAAATAGGTTATACGTGATATAATATATTTTAAGATAAAATTTAAACATTATATTTCTTAAACGAGAATAAAGGATCGTTACATTAAGCAGAAAAATATATTAATTGCTTATTCTGCTTTGAACACTGTGCGAAAATTTCAACCACTGTCAATTGTTTTACACGAATATTATTATCAGTTCAGACAATGACATAAATGCACATAATTCATTATATATTGACGACCCACGAACCATGGCCCATGACCTAATCAGACATGCAGAGGGATTCCCGGCCAGGGAAACATCTAAATGATAAATTTAGATTTTCGTTGTGGGTTGGGTGTTTTTGTACACGTCTTTGTTTGTGTCCATAGCACCCAGAACACGGAATCCTAGTCTGCGGCTATGTGTAGAAACCTTTAATGCGTTATTTGTAATATTGTTATGACTTTACTTTAATGCATTATTCACTTCGTTTCCCACAAAGTGCGTGTGACTCTCCTGAACTTTAGTCGTCCTTCGTTCCCTTTGAAAGTGACACCTTGTCTCCTGCGTCGGTCCCGTGCGTGGGTGAAAGCGGCCCAGCGGCCCACTACTGCCAATAATCCAATAACTCGTTATTATCATTGAAACACAATGCGGACAGACCGCGGTCATTGGTCAATGCTCACGTCTGAACAGCTCATTATGAGTTCTGAACTGTAATCTTTGTTGTTTTATCTATGTTAAAAAGAAGTGTTGAAGCGCTTATAGCTAGGCTTGCGTAAATCGTAACCGAACTATAAAGTTAAATGACGTCGATAGTTATTTGGATGTGTGACTTGACCGCTAGTGGCTAAGTTGCATGTGCGCTTCCGTGCTCCGGAGGGCGCGTTAAGCTATCGGTACCGGTTGTTATTTTTCGATAGCAGCCGTTAAACCTTGTCGGAGGCATTATGGGCGGGTTGAATAAAAACCTCCGACTAGGGTTTGCCACTAATCTGTATCTCCTTTAATCCGCATTGGAGCAGCATGATGGAGTACGCACAAATCCTTTTAGGGTTGCGAGGGGAGACCTGTGCCCACCAGTGGGATATATAAAGGGTTGCAGCCAATTGCAGGTTGCAATGTTGCCTTAGGGCAAAATTACCTTACTTTTACTTAAAGAACATTACACCTTTAAAAAATCCTTATATGATATTTTCATTTTATTCTAAAGTTGCCCCTAGCATATTACTGTTGCTGGGTATGGGTCTCCGTACAAAATAAGACGGGTTGCACCATAGTTCACCACGCCGACCAATTGCGAACTGACAGTCTTAACGTAACTTCGAAAATGTTATGGAAAACTCTCGAACACACATGTAAGTTTCTTCACGACGTTTCCTTCGCCATTTGAGCAAGTGATCAGCATTTAAGGCACACATGCCACATTTGAGAAGATCATGACATGTTCTTCGATAACATGTACGTTATCCAAGAGCATGCCATGATTTTCTCGTGTATTGTCATGCATTCATCTATAGTCTCTAATGGGTTAATTATGTTTAATATAGGACTCTAAATGGCTGATAACGTTTTGTATTTTTTGTATCGTTTATCCTTTTGTTGTTCTGCGATTATTTTGTTTTGGGAGTGCTAATTACAAACAGAGATATAACATTGTCTTGTAGAAATTATAGTAAGACCTTAAGACATTGTAATTCAAGTTTGCGGTTTGGATGCAAAAACAAACGAACCAGACTTTCTTCGATATGTTATTGGATAGTGTCACTTCGCAGAATCATTTCCTATGTAATCATTACCGGCGACCGCAGTATGTCTCCTTACGTTACATTGCGAATCGGGTTCTTCTACATTGCTATTCAGTGACGCGTCATACGTCTGTGACATTATAACGAACGACTATCAATATTATCGTCCACTGGTGGTGCTGCGCTGGTGCGGTCCCTGGGCACAGTTCCCTTAGAACGAGAAGGATAACGCCATAGTCCACCACCACGATGGCATTGGTGATAAACTCACAAATGTTTCATACTTTAGTTCACCGCGGTGGCATTGGTAATAACCTTCCAGATACATAAGATTTTTCGTGTTTTCTGTCACCGTTAGAGCAAGTGATCATTAATCTCTAATACTCTTATGATTTTGAAAATCAGACATCTGCAGTCAATCAGCCTGAGATTTGAAATCTGTAACCTGACCGTGGCAGACCAGTTCTCACCACTAGGCTAACACTGATTTCGACGAACGAAAAAGAGACAACGAATGTAGCTAATATGTATTTCTTGATTTACACGAGAACTTCTATATCTTCGGGATCAAAAATTTTCATATTATCTCCGATACGTTTTTTATATTTACGTGTATTTTCTTGTACGCATGTAAATGTACCCGAGAATCATATCTCTCCAACTGAAAGAAGTATCGCATGCAGTACAGATGCATTGAGACCCTTAAGGAGTAAGATTGGAACGCAACGTTTAAGCGTCTCTCCCATACCTAACGTGACCATATGTACTGTTTTGGAAGGGACTGTTCCTTTTTTCGATATTTCGTAGCGGTATCCCCAAGAAAAGCTTCATGACGCAGAATTGTCCCATTTTCAGTAAATGGTCAACATAAAACTATCTTTAACAGCATTTAATGCGCTGATAAAGGCTCAAAATGTCTCATTAATTAGTGTCATTTTTAAAGTGTAAAAGAAAGGACGAAATAAATTTTTCCGAAAAAATTTAATTATGACCGAAATAAATTCTTTTGAAATTCTTGTTAGCATAGAACTAATGCAATGAAAACGTTTTATTCGAGGCATTATTTGCAAATAATTAAATGTTTTTTTAATAGATGTTTTGAACGTTTTTTTATTCTGACTGTAATTGTCCCCGTCGCTGTAACAATGTCCCGTTTTGAGTTAAAATGGAAATGATCTCTTCATCCATACCAGACTCTTAAAACCAGAACACAGCGTATAGGAGTGCGGGGGAGTCCCCGGAATCGAACCGCAAGGGTTCTACCTTTAGAATGGAACCATGAAATTTAATACTCTATAGCGGTCGCTGTTAACTACACATCCGAAAGCGCTTTGTTCGCGCCAAGGGGCTGTCGAGGAAGAAAGTCAATGTCGAACGCAGATAATGTTCGTAATTTATGGGACAAAGATAACGTGACACAAAGAGGTTTGCGTGAATGACTGTACAATTATTTTGAGCCGACAGCGGGTTTGCGTTTGAATTAGCTAATAAACTTCCGCTCAGCACTGCACTGCACAATGACGCGCGGGTTTCTCTGCCTTTGTTTACGTTATCCGCTAACGTTAATTTTATGCATCTAGGCTTTATAAGAGCGCTTCGTACAAGTAGTGATGCAGTAATCAAATTAAATATTAATATTAAATTAAGTTTTTTTTAAGTTGCTATATACATAGATGATACTTTTTTTTAACCTAAAATCAAATTAGTTTTTTTTAAGTCTCTATGGATATAGATAATACTTTTGTGAACCTTAAATTTGATGATTGCCAATTTTTTTTTTAACATAACACAAGTAAGTTTTGTCCAGTTCGGTTATCATGATAAAATTTGATTTACATTATGATAATAATAGAATAGTATATTGTAATTGTTTTAGGAGTAAACATTGTGACTATTTTGGGAATAACAAAAGACAATTTTCAATATTTGTATCTTTGAAATCATTAACATATGATGTTTCTGAAGTTATATGGATGGTTAGAAGTGGCAGTGATAGCCTAGTGGAATGATTCCGGCCTCTCATGCTGGGGGTTCAGTATTTAAATCCGGGATGCATGTCTGATTTGTCGAAGTTATGTGCGTATTAGAAATTAATTATCACTTGCTATAACGATGTAGAAAAAGATCTCAAAGAAATATTTATACTTGAGAGTTTCTCAAATGTATGCGAAGTCTACCAAGCCGCACTTGGACAGTGTGGTATGCCTTAAATCTATCCTGAGAGGAGAACCGTGGCTAGCAATGGAGCAGTAAGATGTTGACGATAATTATCAGAAATTTGAGCACCATTGACTTAATTGCTGTTGTTTGAGACGTAAAAATATTTTGATTCATAATATTAACTTGCTAACAAGTGTGTTAATTTTCATTACCCATTATTTCACTATTATATAATACAATAGAATGTTACGACATTTAAAATTTTGCTAACAATTTTTTATGTCAATTCTCATTAACCTATTAGATAATGATTTATACCTTCAAGTCTTGTTTTTCTCTTACATCGATACATCAATCACTTTAAATACAGACAGAGAAGAGAACATCTCTAATTACGCAATAAAAATATGAAAACAAAAATTAAATGTAAGTTTCGTTTGACTAATACGTACATATAAGAATCAATTAGTTTTTTCCCTCGAGCGCGTGTACGGTGAGATGATTGAAGAACGATTGAACTCTGACCGGCGAGCACCAAAATGTCATAGGGCTGTCTCGTTATAAGTGAAAGGTTGTACAACCCTTTGTGGTGCGACTACGGAGGGATCACGGCTGTACTTTATCTTATAATATCGAAGTTAAACGCTGCTAAGCTGTTTTAAGTTCTAATTTAGTCCTCAGGAGTAGTAACGGATCTATGGTTAAATTTAAGTAAGGCGTCAGTTGTATTTTTGAAATTTCTATATTGGGTCAGTTACTGACACTAATGTGCGGCGGTGGCCACTTAACATAAGCTGGGTGGCATGCTGATTTACTGCTTAAAGAAACTACACCTTGCATACATAGATATAAGCTAGAAGTAGAAGATGCAAAGCGGTCACTGCGTCCCATGTACACTCAAAGCTAATCTCGAACTAAATTGAAGGCCTATCTTAGGTCCTCCTCAAGCCTGAAACGGTCGCCTTGCTTATATGTGTATTCGGCAAAGGCTCCTCTCCAATTGAGAGACAAGAATTGCTTGACGGCGAAGTTTCAGAGCGGCGTTGGTAATTCCCCGGACGAACTATTGTTCTACCACCTATCACCTGAGTAGACCATTAGAGAACCAGCGCTAAATTTAGGGCGTGTGTCATCCCTACATTAACGCCATGTACTGACAACCTCACGCCTCTTCAAAGTACTTTCACTGAAAACTCTGCATGTCTTTATTGATCAATCATTATCATTAATGTTAATAAGTCCTAATGACGGATTGATTGTGGGTGTTATGTGTTTTCGACAGTCTGTCGTAGGTGTATGCGAAGGTTTGATTGACGTTTTCTTGTGTAATTACTCTCGTTATTAAACCATTTGTGTTATGACTACGATTGAAAAGAGTAAAATTACTTTGATGCCGACGTGTGATACTTTTGAGAGAGGAAACCGTTGGATAAGAATTTTTGAATAATAAAAAATGTGTCCCCTTAAAATAGCAGTGATAGCCTAGTGGTAAGATTTCGAGCCCTCGCGCTGGGGGTACGGGGTTGAAATTCAGCACGGATCTCAAATTGTTTGCAGTTGTAATGTGTGTAATAGAAATGGAGAAATCTACACATCTGTGAGTTTTTTGTAAATCGCTCGAAGGTGTGTGAAGTCTATCAATCCGCACTTGGACAGCGTAGTGAACTGTGGTCTAATCGTTCGCATTCTGTGAGTAGACCCGTGCCTTGCAGTAGGACAATAGGTTGATGCTGATGGCTCATAAATGTTCCCTTTAAAAATGGTTACCGAACGATTATTGTCTTAAGCGAAATAATATGATATTTCACTATTTTCTTTTATGTTTGAAGCAGCAAACGAGCTTTCAGGTCATCCGATGTTAAGTGGCTAATGCAGCCCACAGACACCCACATCTAACTTCAAACAAAACTGAAGTCGTACGTAGATGCGTCACTACTCCTGAGGACTAAGATGGTCGCCTCGCTGTAAGTGTGCCCGGCAACCGCACCTC
>DWKL01003078.1:0-11903 GCA_018249415.1 Phareas burnsi | reverse complement strand
GTTGGTACAATATGTTAAAGTTGGTATTAATAGGTGGTAGAACTATAGTTCGTCCGGGAAGTACCATCGCCGCCCTTAAAATCCGTCGTGAAGTAGTTCTTGTTTTCCGTTGGAGAGGTGCGCTTGCCGGGTGTACTTAAGCGAGGCGACCATCGCAGTCCTCAGGGATAGTAACTCATCTGAGTACACCCTCAAATAGAAGTGCAATCTTGCTTAAGGTTAGATGTAGCTATCATGGGCTGCAGTGACCATTTAACATCGGGTGGCGTGCACGCTCGTTTGCTACTCTTCTCACAAAAATATCTTATTAATTAAATGCACTTATTCTGCCATTGCTGGGCTTAGAAATTCAAATTTAGTGCAGTATCACTTTTATGATTTTTACGTTAAAAAATGGGCAACTCTTGTTCCTTCATACAATCCGTACTATTTTTCCGTACCTTCCATATTTTTGCTATTTAACTCTCGTAGTCGCCGTAATAACATTCGATGCGTATATGGTTGCAATGGACACACACAAAGATGATTATGCAAATACCCAGATCCAGAACAGAAATGTATATTCAGCATTCAAATGTCTGTATGGCCGGGAATCGAACCCGGAACCGGTATGTTTACTGCTGCGCCACGCAGGTCCTCATTTCTATATACATTCGATTCAATAGATGTCTTTGTGCGCGATGGCTCTAAACAAACATTATCTCCCAGGCGCATGTACTAGTTAAGTATTCATAATGACGTAAACGAAGTCGCGGGTATTAGGTTAGTCAAATAATACAGTTAAATGTCATTGCATGCATTTTATTTAGAAGGTATGTTTTTTTAGATCATACTACTCCAATGCAAATGACAATATATAGGTACATTTAAAATCTGGACGCAAGACTGTAGTGGTCGAGGCGAAATGACCTTTTATGGGACTACACTTATCCAGTTGTAAGCCGCATAACGAAACTGAAATAAGTATGCGTCCAAACGCAAACGATTTGTTTTTCAAAGCTTTTTTATATACTCATTATAAAAATATTTTGATGTTTTTTATTTCAATAAGTAAGCTAATTGGATGATTATTAACTGTTAAAATAAAAAGATGATAACGTTTTTTATAGCATAGAAATAATAAACTACCTTATGACACGTGGTCACTGTCGCCCATGGATCTTGGGCTATTCGTCGTCTTACTCCGGAACAACTATAACCACGTCTATTTCCGTTTCATAACGACAATTTTAGACACTACTGTGTTTTGATTGAAAGTGTGTAGTAGTAGAAGTAATAATATTACTTGTAGTATTAATAGTTTTAGTAGTAATAATTGTTGTTGTAGTACTTTGAAGAGACACACGAAGCTTTTCAAATTAGCCCTCACGAGTCTGTGAGGATTAATTTGGTCTCAGGTTTGATCTCAGGTAGAAGTTGAGCTCTATTTAGTGTTGATTACACATGTCAATGGGCAGCAGTGACCATTTACATCACATGGAATGCATGCTCGTTTGCCACTGCTATTCTATAAAGTATGTTTAGCCAATTTAAAATATATTTTATCTACATTTAGATTTGAAACATATAATATAATATATGAGACCAATTAGTCAACTATCAAAATGGCCAACATAGTTACCGGTAATTCTTGAATAAAACATATTGAAATTAAACAATCGTTTTCAAAATATGATTATCGAATTAAATACGTCAATACTAACGAGCAAATGGCATACACTCTAACGAAGGCATTGCAGGAATATTAATTAAAAGACATGTAGATAAATTGTTTAAAAATTAATTATATTACAATACAATACAAATATTCTTGTACACCACAAAAATAACACGCACGGACACAGAAACATACATATAAACGGTGGTGCTCAAAAAGCGGTCTTATCGCTAGGCTAGCGATTTCTTCCAGACAACCTTTGGCTAGAAAACACAATAGAAGAGAAAAGGGTAAGGGTGTACATAGTAAGTAGTAGTAGTGGTATGTTGTCATTGTAAACCATATTCGCCGGACACAGCCGTGTGGTTTTGGACGCAACCTTACGCATCTAAGCCACAATCACTTTACAGCTGTATCAGTTGTTTTATGCGCATTGCCACCTACGATACTTTCGATAATTTAGAATTGTGTATTCTGTCGCGTTATACATACAGACACTCCACTTGATATGATCCATCGTACCAGTGTAACATGCGCAAGGTGTCAGATTCGATTCCCGGCCACCCAAACAGATTAAATAATGAATTTACATTTCTGATCTGGGTACGGCTGTGTTTGAAGAGCAATAATAGAGCGTGCGGACCACTTCATGTGAAATGGTGACTGCAGCCCAAGGAAACCTACATGTAACCTCAAACAGAACTGAAATCCTAACTGGGATATATAAATGCATCACTATTCCTGATGACCAAGATGATCGCCTTGCTCCAAGTGTATCCGACAACCACAACTCCCCAACCGATACGCAAGTATAGCTTCAAGGCGGATTTTGACGGCGAAAGTGGTACGTCCACGGTTGAATTATAGTTCTATTACCTAATAAATAATGTGTTCGTTTTCTTTGTCCACGTTGTGTTTCACATCAAACTTAGAGATAAGGTACCTAATGATAAGTAGTTATTGTCGCCTGGTCATTAACAACATCTGAGAATGCACCGTTGCAGTCATTGGAGGAGAGGTTTCCTTTCACTTTTTCTGAAGAATCCCATGTCTTAGCGCCCCAGGAGTACATCAGGAGGAAGTTCGTTTTCATAGGTGGTAGAATTATAGCTCGTCCGGCGAAGTACCATCGTCGTCGTCATAATCCGCCGTGAAGCAGTCCTCGAGTTTCAGTTGGAATGGTGTGGCTGTAGGGTACACTTACTGCGAGACTATTTTAGTACTCAAAAGTAGTAACGCATCTACACACGAACTTAGATAGACCTCAGAGACAGACACGGCTTCAGTCCAGTTTGAGATTAGATGTGCGAGTCCATGGGCAGCAGTGGCCATTTAATATCCTGTGGCCTGCGCGCTCGTTTGCAAACATAAATAATATAGATATGAAGGTAGAAATAATTACAAGTAAGTACTTTCACAGCGGTAATTCCGCGGTCAGTTCCCAGCACACAGGGTCAACAACACAGCACTTGTATGTGTGTTCCTTATCACCTATCTCGTTGACACCGTACGTCTGTGTGCGTACTTCCCAGTTGGCGCCCGCTGCGTTCAATCAAAAATCCCAATCAACCAATCCACTTTCACGTTAACTGGCCTCTTATTATAGAATATGATTGTTCTTCTCGTCTAGTTGTGGTTGTTTTTATTTAACACGTAATATTGCACAAGAAATGAAGCTGGGAGAACATTTTTCATACTTTATATTATATTACATGTCATTAATTTATAAATTAATTAATTTAATTAGGTGTCTCGGGTGATATGCAGATGCGTTACCACTTCTAAGACTAAGATTGTCGCCTCGTTGTAAGTGTACCCGACAACTACACCTCTCCAATTGAAACACAAGAATCGCTTCATGGCAGGTTATGAGGGTGGCGATGGCACCTCCCCGGTTAAACTATAGTTCTATCATATTATACGAGGAGTGCCAGTCTTAGCTATGATGTCTAAATTTACGCATTACACCGTGATCGTGATCCCCGGGTTCAGATCCTGGTCTGCCAGATCACCGATTTTTCGAAACTATGACCTCATTCTCTTCCAAATCGCATTGGAGGTGCGTGATAGATTATGCTCCAGCCCTCATCTAGTTGTGAGATGAACCGTGCCCAGTAATGGGACATAAGAAGCGTTGCAGCCACGCACATAGTTGCAAAAAATCGGTGATGTGTGCGGTTACGCATGGACCGAGTTATCGGACCTTGGACTTCCAGCATGAAAGGCCAGAATCTTACCACTGGGCTAGCACTGCTTTCAGAGTCATAGGAAGTTCACCAATCCGCACAGCGTGGCCCATTACGTTGCCCTAGCCCAACATAACCCTACTTTTGGGAGGAGACCGTCGCCCAACAGTGAAACGTTAAATGATGGTATGATCTATCCCCACTACACTCAGTTGAAAACTGATTAAATGCTCGCACTATATTGCAACTAGATTAATGTGAACTAGTGTAAGGACGGCCGATTTCATTATATGAATGTTGGTAGTTAATAGCTTATGAGTTTTTCTACAGCATAATTTAACGTAAGTCGGTCGATTGATCTACGATTACTAACTGCAGATGAGGAAAGATATAAAAAGTTAAGTGTACAATTATCTATCGGTTCACTTTATAATTCGCTACATGGAACGCAGTGTGTCTATGGTCCATCTACGTGCGTGGTTCGTTCTTGACGAGCCGCGTAAAGCGGCGGTAACCGTACCGATGTGAACTGTATGACGCGCGTTGATGTCTCTTACGCTGTAGCTATGGTCGAGAACTCTTAGAGCAAGACTTAAATTTTGCTTACCTAATTATAGTATTTATGAGTGGGTCCAACCCTTTTTTTACTGCTATTGCACTGCTGGGTACAGGTTTGTTCCGATAATTGAAGAAGGCCTAGAGCATACTCCACGCTGCTCCGGTTGCTGCTGCTGCTGCCGGTTGCTGGAGATACGGGTAGTGGCCGACCCGTGTCGAATGTTTTCAAGCCGCCGACGAGGCCTACGATAACGTTTAACGGCTGCTATTCAATGATAACAACCGGGACCGATGGCTTTACGTGCCCTCCGAACCACAGATATGCACATGAAATTTAGCCACTGGTCCATCCATCCAACTCCCGACCGCGCCCGACGTTGCTTAACTTCGTTGATCGGTTGGTCGGTATTTTAATAAATAATCTAGCCATTAGTCCGCAATGAGACGCGTGGCGCAGTGATTACCATACCTGTCTCGCGCGCGGATGGTTCCGGATTCGATATCCGGCTAGTAATTTTTTATGTGCAAAGAGTAGTAAACGTGCAGGCCACCTGGTGTTAAATGGTCACTGCAGCCCATGGACATCCATATCTAAAGTCAAACAGAACTGATATCCTATCTGAGGTCCTACGTAGCTGCGTCACTATTCCTGAGGACTACGTTGATCGCCCTGCTGTACATGTACCCAGCAACTACACCTTTCGACCGAAAGACAAGGATTGCTTCACGGCAGACTATGAGGTCGGCAGTAGTACCTCTCCGGTGGAACCACACTGGTGGCTCAATTTTAATATTTTTTCTAGGTCTGGGTGCTTGGTTACCCTTGTTTGGGTGTATTCACGACACTGAGAAACCTAGTATGGGGGCTATGGTTCACACAAAAATTCTAAACCCAAACCTAAATTCACCATTTAGTGGTCTCCCTGGCCTGGTGAGACAGGTATGGTAATTGCTGCGCCATGCGGCTCGTTAGATTATTTATTGAAAAGGGACTTATAGTTACTATAAGTTTTTAGTAAGAAAAAATTTAGTCTTGCTCTAACTGCTCGCGACCTTAACTACTGCCCTGCAAAAGACATCAACGCGTGTTAGACAATTTTTAATATAAAAAAAATATATATTTTTTTATATGATTCTAAATTAACATTGCCCTAGATAAGATTTTTATGTCATGTTTTTTGCCCGCAATTATCCCTATAATCAAGTGTACAATCAAAGTGTAAGGGGATTTACATACAGCACTTTGCACTTTAAAGTGCAATTTTAAATGTATTCTTCTGTCGGTAGCCGGCAAACAACACGTTCTTGCCATTAAAATTGATTCGCACTGGGAATATGTTACGCAATAAGTGATCGAGGCGCTAGCGTTGAACGTTGAACTCGTGATCGTACGAAGCAGCTTGTTTATTTTTTCATTAGTTCCACACTACAGGCGTGTTCCAGTACGGCGACACACATTGTGTGCGTGAGAGCTGCACGGGTGGCGCCGACAGTAAAACAGGACAAGTGCGTTTGCCGCAGTCAATGTGTTAAACAACATGTTACAGTAAACGCAGAACAATTAAAATGAACTGTGTGTCTAAGTACACACACGGTCCGTTTTTAATTGTTCTGTGTACATAAGTATATACGTGTGAAAAATCATACTTCTTTCGCGTTAAACACAAACGTCAACATTAACTGAATTAAACAAAAGACGACATGAAATAGTACGAATAATAACAAACGAAGTAATATTTTAATTATATATAATTGTGTATATATGTATATACATATACATACATACATACACATAATAAACATATAAATATATGTATGTACTTAAATATTTCGAAGATTGAGTGTGTTAAGTTTACATCATTTGATTACATTGAAACAGTGATAGCCTAGTGGTTAAGATTACGACCTCACACTGGCGGTCCGGGGTTTGAATCCGCATGTACCTCTGATTTTTCGAAGATATGCGCATATTAGAAATTAATTATCACTTGTTTGAACTGTTAAGGAAAACTATAGGTGGTAGAACAATCGTTCGTCTGGGGAAGTACCACCGCCGCCCTCATAATCTGCAGTAAAGCATTGTTGTGTTTCGGTTGGAGAGGTGCGGTTGCCAGGCACACATATAACGAGGCGACCATCATAGTCCTCAGGAGTAGTGACGCATCCATGTACAACCTCAAATGAAACTTCGTTTTTTTTTGAGGTTGGATGTGAATGTCCATGGGCTGCAGTGACCACTTAACATCAGGTGGCCTGCATGCTCGTTTGCTACTTTACAAAAATAAAAAATTAAAAAAAAAAAAACATCGTGATGAAGCCTACACATCTGAGAGTTCCCTGTAATGTTTTCGAAGGTGTGTGAAGTCTACCAATCCAGCGCCAGCGCGGTGGACTATGGCAAAGACACGGGTTGACCACTAATGAGTATCTCCACTGATCCGCATTGGAGCAGCATGGTGGGGTATAATCTAGGCCTTCCCCAGTTGAGGGCAGAGACCCGTGACCAGCAGTGGTACATAAAATAGGGTTAGAGTCATATATAATTTGTAAGAAACAAAAACCTTTCTAATACGCCTATAACTTCTAGAAATCAAGAGGTGCGTACGGGAACCGAAGCTCGAACACCCAGCATGAGAGTTTGGAATCTTACCACTAGGCTAGCACTGCTTGTGTTCTCGGCTCAATTCTCGGATAGTAAAGGTTATTCTCCTACCAGAATCAAATTGCATTGTTAGTAAGAACTCATTGTCTATACTAATGTAGATCAGATAGTTTTGTGTGCGTCACGCCGCGCCGCTCACTGCAATGGGGAGGGCGCAGTGTCATAAGCGGAAGCGATTACGATGTCAATCTTTTATTTTTTCCTATAACTTAAATATTTCTTAAAAGGAATGTAAGCGAGTGATATAAATAGATATAATGGTAGGTAGGTAAGATGAAAAGAGAAAGGTCGTAAATGTTCGTGTTAGTTCGATGATTAGAAAGCGATGAATGTATGCGTGATAGTGAATTTAAAGGTTATGGTGGCGTTCTCTTCGTTGAGAGTGAAGGAAAATAAAGACGTGTTATAAATAGACATAAAGAAAAGTCTAAGCAATCTTTTATTTGATATGCCACATATAATTTTGCTATAAGTAATCAAGTTATAAAATTGATAATTTTTCTATTTATCACGGAATAAAAACACTTATTTTAGTATATACAAAAATCCATTTTACTGTTATCATGAATTATTGTTTATTTATAACAATTATTTAACGCCGACATCCGTAATATTCTCTATCGTTTCCGCCCAGTCATCCGCTGCCGCTTATCACAAAATACAAACCTTTCACCCCGCATTCCATCGAACCACGGTCGCCCGGACTCTGATATAAGTCGATATAACGCGACCTCGCCAGGGCCACGTAATATAATTACTCTAAACTGACCACTACATAAAAATCGACCCAATTCTTTTGACGTTAACGCCCAAAATAGCATCAACAGAATCCGTTTCACCAAAGGGCGTAGGCACGTAAACTTGAACCGAATGTCTCAGCTATATGAGCGATAATTGAATTTGTGTTAAATTATTAATAATAAAAATGACGTGACAGTTTTAATAGCCACGGTTTTGTAAAAGTTATGTCCGGAAGTCCATACTGTAGTTGCCTTACAGATTAACCGTCGTAGAGTCAACCTACCCTGATGACGCTCGGTTTTGGGGCGACGCATGTTGGTGGTGATATCTATGGTGGTGTATACTTTTGTTTATTTCTTGCACATGTGACATATTTGGGAGCAGGCGGTGCATAATTCACATCTTAAAATATGTACCATCATACATAATCGCGGTCGCGGGTTGTTGCGAAATAGTTTTATCTTTAGTACGTTTTATATGTGAAGCGCGCATAGCCCCGCGGCTTGCGTAGATCGTAGCTGATCTACAAAGTTAAGCAACGTCGGCCGCGTTCGGTAGTTCGATAGGTAGGCAAGTGGCAGGCAGTTTCATACGCGCTTTCCTGCTTCGGAGGGTACGTTAAGCCATCCGTCCCGGTTGTTATCATTGGATCAATCTATCCATCCACCCATTAGCCTCTTAGTCATCTGCTGGACATAGGCCTCCCCTAATCGGCGCCACTTCAACCGGTCCTGTGCTTTCTGAATCCATCATTGAATAGCAGTTGTTAAACCTTGTCGATGGTCTTGTGGGTTTGAAAACATCCGACACGAATCGGCCATTGACCCGTTTTTCACCAATTGGAGTAGCGTGGTATACGCTCTTGGCCGTCTCCAGTTGTGTGGGGAAATCCGTGCCCAGCAATAGGACAAAAAATATTGCAGCCTCGTTTTATATGCTTCTTTTACGTTAAATCTACGTTGACCAGGAATGTTTTCAATCGCTCGCAAATAGATAAATGCAAAGGTTAGCTCATTCAATGTCGACATTACAGATTCGATCCGAGATAATGGTCGTTGGTAATTGTTAAGTATTCGTGGATTTGGACACAAGGTTGGGTGGCGCTGGTTTTCTTCGAATAATATTTTTTTTGTGTTTCAAGAGTGGCAAACGGTCGTCCACCTGATGTTAAGTCAGCCCATGGCCATACATATGTAACCTCAAACAAGACTGAAGCGTTATTGAAGGTCGTAAGCAGATGCGTTACTACTGAGGGCTAAGTCGCTTCGCTGTGTATAGTCAGCAATCGCGCTCCTCCAAGCGAAACGCAAGAATTGCCTCTCGGTGGATTGTGGGGGCGGCGGTGGTACTTCCTCGGACGAACTATACTTCTACCACCTGTTAAATATAAAGTTGCTCCTGTTCCTCCATATAAAAAGTACCTACTATTAATGCAATCATATCTATATAGCAAGCACGGATATTATATTAGCGTGTACTGCTAAAAAGCATTGATAGCCTAGTGGTTAAGATTCTGGCCTCTCACGCTGGGTGTCCGGGATTCGAATCCCGCATGCAACTATAATTTTTCAATTTTAGGTATGGTGTAACATCAGGTGTTCTACCCACTCTACTACTACTCTACTACCTTATGCTACTGTTATGCTATAAATATACTGTTGAGATTTCGGTCTCTCATGCTAGGTATGCAGGATATAAATCCAACCCACACGTGATCTTTAGCAGTTATGTCCGTATAAGAAATTAATTATCACTTACTTTAACGGTGAAGAAAAACATGGTGAGGAAACCTGCACATATGAGAATTTTCTGTAAAGTTCTTCAAGATGTATGAAGTTTGCCAACCCGCACTTGGCCAGCGTGGTGGACTGTGGCCTTACACTTCTCATTCTGAGAGGAGACGCACGCGAAGATGAAGAACTTTTTAAATACTTTTTTTATAAATAAATAGCGCCTTTGGAATTAACTGCTCACGGAAATCCTGAATTAAAGTTTTGTAATACCAGGTTATGTCAATGACAACCACACAGTTTAAATGCGGTCGTCCATAGGCTGCAGTGACCACTTAACATCAGATGGCGTGCACGCTCGTATGTCACTGTTCTCAAATAAGAAAAAAACAAGTAAGATAACGTGGTTCCATAGGAGATGTCAATTTGCGTGCATTACGTGTAGTTTCGGGCTTCATATTACTATCATTATCATAAAACATTTGCGAATTACACCTCACCGACGATTTAATGCGAAATTGCTGCTCATTTTTATCAGCGTAATTGGTTAAAAGGATTTTGACACAGTCTATAAATTATAGCTACGTGTGATGAATATTTTATATAATTGTGAATATTGTATTTCGTAACAATCTTATTCGCACTGTTCTGACGTTACAAAAATATTATACAATAAATAATCCTACGTTGTCATTACAGATTTTCGATTAATGCTCGTTTTCAAGCTATGATAGCATAGTGGTTAAAATTTCAGCATCTCACACTGGGAGTCCGGGGTTCGAATCCTGCACCTCTGATTTTTGTAAGTTATGTGCGTATTAGAAATTAATGAATACGGTGAAGGAAAACATCGTGAGGAAACCGGCATGCCTGAGAGTTATCTGTAAAGTTCTCGAAAGTGTGTGAAGTCTACCAACCCTCACTTGCCCAGCGTGGTGGATTATGACCCAATCCTTCTCATTCTGTAAGGAGACTCGTGCCTAAAAGTGGAAAATTAATGGGCTGATGATGATTAACTTTTAAAAACGCGATAGTTATTAAAAATCATATCTTATTTTTAAATAAATTTACAAATACGTCAACTGACCCTCACGAATGCAGCAATAAAACCGCTTTTATGGCTAACAATTTTCTATCCGAACAACGCCTACACAGCACAGCTTTGGACGCGTACTTTATCCGAGCGATAATTTAATAAAATCCATTTAAGGTGCACATTAAGATAACATCGCTTTCTTGCGAGAGCGCGCGTCCGCTATATTTGGATCACGACCGATCGAGATAAAAATTCAGACAATGCCTGCAAATAGACCTAAGTTACGCAACGGATAATGGACGGTATATTATTGTAGCTAACCACTAGGTTATCATTGTCAAGCCCTGATAGCCTAGTGGTTAAGATTCCTCCCACACTGGGTGTTCCGGGTTCGTACCCGCACGCACCTCTGATTTTCCAACTTTATGTGTGTATTAGAAATTAATTGTCGCTTAATTATTATCGACTAAAGTCTAATAATCCGATGACTATGGTCTACCACGTTGGCTACGTGCGGATGGTTAGACTGTACACACCTTCAAGATCTCTAACGATAATGCACTGGGCCGTTTGCTGAAAAATAGTCTGTCGCTTATAGGCATATAGAATACTAGAGTGTCGCCAATGTATCGCTGGCTTGGAAGATGAGTTCTTTTAGCATGTTTTTCGAGAGCTGCATGCAATAGCGCTCCGGGAATATCTCAGGAGGAAGTTTATTCCACACCTTGCACTTACGCGGTAGAAAGAAACGCGCGAACCGAACCACAGAGGACCGTTACGAGTCCAGTTGATGTTTATGGAATCTCATCCTTTGGCAAGTATTGAGACAAAATAAACTCCGTATGTTTACTTATACGCTCGTAAGAAGTTATACTTCTTTGACGTTAATCAAAAATGATTTTTTTTACACATTGACATAAATTTGGACTAAGTTAAGTTAAGGACTAAGTCGTAGATGACATCAAAAACTAGGAGAAATAACTTAAAATAAGTAACATTTGAATTCAATAAAATAAAACAGGAATAGTATGTATACGTTACTTGCGATACTTGGGTAACTTCAGACGGTAAAGAGAATAACAACCATAATAAAATTAATTCTCATTGGAGACCGACTTCATGCTGTAGCATCTGCGCGCGCAACTTTTATTATATTCGGAAAAACTCAGTCACCTGATTTTTATAACGCGCCAAAAAAATATAACATCAAAAAGGTGGTAGAACAATCGTTCGTCTGGGGAAGTACCACCGCCATGCTCATAATCCGCCGTGAAGCAATTGTTGTGTTTCGGTTGAAGAGGTGCGGTTGCCAGGCACACATATAGCGAGGCGA
>DWKL01003077.1:0-11905 GCA_018249415.1 Phareas burnsi | reverse complement strand
ACACAACAACTGCTTCACGGCGGATTATGAGGGCGGTGGTGGTACTTCCCCAGACGAACGATTGTTCTACCACCTATTATAACTAATATTGGCAATATAACCTAGTGTAACTAATGTTGGCAATTTACTGATACCAATCTGACGTTGATTGATGAAATTGATTGGAAACGATGGAAATACTACTGGCGGTGGGGTTCAATTTGGGTTCCGTTATAGCCGTCGAATCACAGCAGGGAGCACGTAAAATCTCCAATAGTTACCAGCATACACGGCTACACGACTACCGAATCTGTTATGGTGATGTAACCGTTTTGATTGCTTCTACATTTGTGGTTTGATTGCAGTGGCACCACCGCTATACATCTTTGTCTTGTGAAAGCAGTGTTTAACGTTGTTGTGTCCTGTTTTTAAGAGTGTGGTAAAGGAGAGGCACGAGAACTGTTTCAACTCAGTTATCAAGAGAAACAGCGCAGCTGCGGCTGACCTCAGCTATGACTTAAATCGAGTAGACTACACGTGGGCGACAGTGATTACACAACGTTAAGTGGACATTAAGATGAGTACACAACATTAAACAGAAATAGTAAATGACCGTGTATCATTTACTATTTCTGTTTAATAAAGAACACAACCTGTTGACTTATTATTAGGTGGTAGACCTATAATTCATTCGGGGTGGTACCACCGCCGCCCCCATAATTCACCACGAAGCAATTATTGTATTTCGCTTGAAGAGGTGCGGTTGTCGGGTAAACTTACAGCGAAAAGATCATCTTAGTCCTCAGGAATAGTAACACATCTACATACGACCTTAGATAGGACTTCAGTCGTGTTAAGATTAGATGTGGGTGTCCATGCTGCAGTGACCACTTAACATCAGACAGCTTGCAAGCTCGTTTATTACTCTTCTCACCTAAAAAAAATATAACATAAAACATATAAATGCAAAAACATCTAAGTTTTTATACCTAGTACTTACTTTGGTACTTGTTTACCTACTACTAAATCAGTAGTACATTGCTAACTACTCTAGTGCAGCATTCATCTGTAGTCAACTACAGACGCATGCTGCAGCAGCGTGTATGAATAACAACGAATGCTTAGTTCAAACAATATTTTAAATCGGTCACCGATTTGTGCAGGCCTTTTGTCGGTGAAAGTTGGTGTCCAATTTTACCAACAGTGCACGGTAGAAATTCGCAACTACGAACATGTTTTATTTTTCCCGACTATTATAGGAACGTTTAAAAGGACTCGTCTAAGCTAGGCCTTATGTTAGTTAATATTAATTTTACTAAAATGTAATTGTATTTGTACATACTACATAATTGTTAAATATCTACTTACCTAATCAACTAAGGAAAATTATATATAATCCAAATTTTATGATGTGGATTTGTGTGTGTCATAATTGTTGCTATGTACACTTTTGCGGTACGTTTGGGTGATATAGGTACTACAACATAATGCGACAAAGCTACAAAAGGAATACGCGCGGATAATAATGAGCTTAATTCATTGAATCCATTGATTGGAAACTGTTTAAACCACAATGAAACTAACAGTAGATACTACGTATTCGAACATTAGATTTACCAAGTTATATATAGTATAAATAAACATTTATCTACCTAAATACATTAAACATTCCTATATACGTATTTAATTTCGAGAATAAACCTTATTATAATTCTTATTTCGTTTTTCAGTAAATACATACTTATCTATATCTGTGCTGGGTCGTGTCGAAAGTTCATAGCTTCATACATACCTATTCAATAAAGGGTACTCTATTATGCATGGGCATGCAATCCACATGATTTTTTTAAGAGTAGTAAACGAATGTGCAGTACATTTAACCTCAAACAGGAATGAATCTCTATCTGATGTTGTACTCCTAAGGACGCGAAGGATGCGTCACTACTCCTGAGGATTAAGACAGTCGTCTCGATTGTAAGTGCACCCGGCAACCACACCTCTCATAGAAACACAAGAATTGGTTAATGGCGAATTGTGAGGGCCGCGATAGTACTTCCCTGGTCGAAATATAATTGTACCACCTAACAAACTGATAGTAAGTGGTCACTGTAGCCCATTAATTAACATTTTCAGCAGCAAATGGAAATAGACATGATTGTCAAGTTGCCGTCAAAGAACAGTAGTTACAACAGAGACACTGCTTGTGTCATTGTGTCGTCGTTCATTACAGAACTCTCGTTATAGCTTGGGTGACAGCAACCGCTTCGGCGGTAGCTGCGTGGTTCACGGTTCGAGCGAGGGCGGCGCGTTACCGGCAGGCTCAGAGGAGGAGGCGCTGAGCCCCGTGCCCGACCCGCCGCCTGGCTTCAGCCACTCCGCATGCCCGCCCGAAGTGCATCGGACCTGCTTCTGCGTGCGTTTCATTGCGGAGCACACGAGGATGCTCGAGGATTCCACTAAGGTTCGCGATTTTTATAATCCCATTACCTTTCTCAATTCAGTCCTGTCTAGTTGGGCTCACAGGCACATTATTATCCTAGTAACCCAATGTAATCAAGTACCCAATTACGAAAATATTATCGATATTGATGAGGAAAATATGGGCTAGCGGTGGTTGAACCAAAGACAATGAATTGAGACTAATCCATTTTCGTAATTGAAATATGTCACTGGACTGGACAATAGGATTGTTAAACATTGTTTGAATTTTCACTTGGTATACTTGTTGTAATGTCTTGGTATACTTCATTAGATTAGTTGGAACGAAAATGTAAAGAGGGATTAATTCCAAGATTTACTAAACTATTTATATAACGATTAACACACTGTTACAGGTGAAAGAAGATTGGAAGTATGTCGCAATGGTGCTCGATCGTCTGTTTTTGTGGATATTTACTCTGGCAGTGCTAGTAGGTACTGCCGGCATCATCCTGCAAGCTCCGACGCTGTATGACGACAGAATGCCAATAGACAAGCAATTCAATCAAATAGCTACTTCGTCCCTCGTGCGGTGTCCGCCGCCTTCGTAACTTCGAAAGTATTATACCATACCAAAAAACGTGTATGTACTTATGTACCTACGTAAGAAGTTATACTTTTTTGGCGTAATTAATAAAATATTTTTTATGCATTCAAACAAATTTTAACTAAGTAAACGACCGTACACGACCATATTTAAACTTTTTTATAATATAAATACTAATAAAAAAATACTTATATTAAAAATAAATGTGTTACATCGACGCGTTCAACTTCTTCCCATGCTAAAAATACATTCTAATATATTTATTCAAACGCGCCAAAAGAAGTATGACTTCACTAGCTAAAGTTGTAATTTGTTTGTAAAACGCTGGGAAAGGAACCTATTCAAAACGGTATTGGAGATTTTCTTGACTGCAAAAAAATATATACCTAAATGTTCATATTAGACATATTTATATTAACTTTTGTAAAGTAAAGATTATTTAAAGGATTCGTCGAATGAATAGACAGTGTCTTCGTCATATTTTATTAGCAGTCAGCATAGATTGAAATCATAGATATCTACGTACGCACCCCGTTTCGAAATTTCGATATTATCAGTAATTTAACAAATTGCAAATGCATGAAATTTAAATCGTAACAATATAGTTCAAGCTCGGAATCAGTAATTTTATTGCTGAATGTGTGCATCGAATGTCTTTCTGGACAAATTTGTTCCAATGATGACGCGATACGACCCTTGTGGCGCAGCAGTAGCTTTACAGGTCTGAAACGCAAAGGGTTCCGGATTGATTCCCAGGTAGCCAGTCTTTTAAACGAGGATTTTAGATTTTTAATCTGGGTCTGTATGTATGTGTGTGTACGCATGTGTGTGTGCGTACCTAAATAACTCTATTATGCAAATTAGAATTTGAAAGAAGCGAGTTCACTGCAGTGAGTGAAACGAGTTCACTCAATTCAATCAATTTAAATCAATCATCAATATCAATTTAAATCTATGACGTTAGGTATGTCTTATGCTAGTAGGTACATACTACCGTGTACGTTCTTGCCAAGGACTGCGTGCGATATCTTAATGTATGATGACATATATCATGAATGTCGAACAAGTTTTATTTTCCTTAAAATTGTTATAATTATTTACCCTGACCTGCTGTCGCAACTGCACCTTTACACCAATATCATGAAAATTATATAAAACAGCAAAGTAATAGCAATGTAAAGAAAAAATCTAATAACTGTATTTTTGTTGATATATTTACCTAAGTATATTTACCTATGTACAAAATGTTTAGTTTTTATAACTATGTGAACATTTAACGAAACGAATATTAGGTAAATACTCCTGAAATCAAGCAGTTTGGTTTTGAACTCAAAACTGCTGTCAAAATAATATTTACAAGCAAATTACACTAGTTCTAATTCAAAGGAAGTCACCGTATAGGTAGGTATTTTTCAGTGATATTGCGCAAACTACCGTATTGTAATATCGCCAAAGGATGTTTTGCGATTTAGGTAATTAAAAAATAAATTAATCAATATATACTAATATTATACAGCAGTAAAATTGTTCGTTTGTATCTGTGTGCAGGGGATTATTTACGGTACAACTGAACCGATTCATTAAAAAAAAACACTAATCAAAAACTACATTATCCTTGACTAATAAAGGCTATGGTTTATTTAGTAGGCACACAACAAAAATCTTGTAAAATATAATTTTACACTAATATCTACGTACCCAAGCACAGCATTAATAATAATGGATGCATTCTATTTTAATTAAAAGTAATGAAGGTTATGCAATTAAAACACTCTGAATTTAATTTAATTACAGGAATAACAAGAGACTATCGTTATAAAATGTATCGTTATATTATTAAATTATTTCTAACATAGATTAATTTGGCGAATAACCTACGAATAAAGCTCTTAATGCGAAGTAAAGAGAACTGTTTTATAATAAAAAATATGTATATTTCATAAAACACTATTTCAGTTTGTCAATATCACTGCATTTTAAACATTATAAGACCCACCCGTCCTGCCAGCACGTGTTCTATTCCCGACACGACTTATATATTAAACATTAAAAATGAACTTCTTAACACTGGAAAGATGGAAAATACTTTTATCTTCAAAGGCGGCGAGGGGTCATTTAACTTAATGTCATACATTAGAATGTTACACGTGAGAATATGATTAAAAAATATTATTATCTATGGAAAAGGTGTGATAAAAGTGGCGGGAATATAGCGAATAGAATAGCACAAAAATAAATAGTTTGGAATTATCAAATGCTAAACTTCAAAAATGGATAGAAAGACCCCCGCCCGCCATTCTAATGTCTATAAAATTACAACTACATACAATTCCCACTTACCACGTTTCCACGCTGATTTTGGGGAAGATTTACGATGTAACCAATTAAACGACGGAAAATGATCGCAGTCCACAAGCATTGATTGATATTGTGATTATGCCTACCCATCATAATAACTGCGAAAATTGTTTCCTAAGAATCGCATACCAGACGCGCGGTTACGGATAATGGATTCATCTTCGTCTCCTTCCTCTAAACCTTCCAATAAATACTCCTTTTCTCTTGTATCTATGTATCGTATATAATACACATAAAATGTACTGACTCATTGATTACAATTACTTTGCGCACAAAATTAGATATAGGTAATTTGGTTTACCTGTTATAATACCTTTAGAAATATGAATAACTTTAATGAAAATAAGGCATAGAATTTACTTTTATGTCACAGTCGTCTTTGATAAAATGTAGTTTATAATTTAATATTGCCTTAACCATAATGTAGTATAAGGTGTCCATAACAGACAAACACATACTCGGTTTAACAGTACATAAACTTCTATAAAGATATAGAAAGCAAAATTTTTGTGAGACCTAAATTTAAAAAAACATTATAATACCGTAGTGAAATTTAGAAATAGAATTAAGTAGGCAAAGAAACGAAACACCACCGAAGAAATCCTGTCTGTGTTCAAAAATATCATATAGCAAATTAATTAGATATTTAATGTAGGACAATATTACTTCGGCTCTCGTACTATCTTCATACATGCTTTCTTCAATAATATAAATCTTCGTATCTATTTAACTAGATTACTTTTGTGTAAATCGCACCTTTAGAATTAAAGTGACACGATTAAAATATCTGCGAGAATAGGTTTTATTCATAAAAAGATCCATGGTTTTTACATGAATGTTTGATATGAATATAAAAGGCGAATACTTTAAACGAAATCAGCACATGAGCATTAAAAATACTATTTTTATTGAGCAGGATCGCGCATAAATTTATTTGAGTAATTTTAAGATTTTAAGCTAATATTATCGCGGAAATTATACATTTTAATTACGAAACGAGTACTCACGATATGCGGTTTTAAATTGAGTAATTTTATAAAATATAAAATTAATTTTCTTAAAATTATAAATCGAGTATGACATTTATTTCGAAAGGGCGAAAAAGAATTGTACATCATCTTAGAAGTTGTGTTCTAAATTAAAATGTTCCAAAACGCTCTCGTATCTAAAATTTTAGTAATAGACATCGAATGAAAAATCGACTCTTAGTATAAGATGAATTAACAATACATTCGTTATCTTTATCTACGTATACTTCGCCTACATACGGCATTTCTTCGTACTTCTCTAAAATTAACTCTTTTCTGTCGTAGAATAGAACATGTACAGTGAATAAATAATACCTATCGATTTTATTACACGTAAGAACGATATAGATTATGATTTAAGTGTCCACAAACTACTACATTATTCTCTGATGAATAAAATAAAGTCATCTCATATTTAGTTCAATTAAATAAAATGTTATGTAAAAGTATTAAATTCTCCTTATGATAGTTAGTACAATACGACAATTAACTTTTAAGTGATGATTGCTCAATTTTGTGAACAAATGTCCAGGAAATTCACTAATTAATGAATTTCCACAATTTATTAAAATCAACATAATAATACGGGTGTAATCTTGATAAGTTCACCTATTATAATGATCACTTGTTGTAGTGTTTCATTTCATCAAATATTTTGATGAAAATATAATCGTTAATCTGTTGTAAAAAGACAATTTTCTGTAAATTTAAAGTGAGTCACTGTAAATACTACAGAATATATATGTAATTATTTTATTATAACCGATAATAGGTCAGGAATTGAAAAGTGAAAAATAAATAATGAAATTGTATGAATAGAAATGATTAAATACACTTATGTATAAAATTAACAAAATTTAGGTAATAAAAACAAGAAATGAAAGCTTTTGGTGTCAAAATAAATATCTGACATATAAATCAAGGTTGATGCAAAACTTTGTACATATTTTATCTGTATGTATTGATTGTTCATATGTCTGTAATGTTGGATTAAAATGTTTTATATTTTTAAATTTTTAACTGTTGCAACAAAACTAATTATATTATGGAGGAAGATCCACAAACTTTTGCATTAACCAAATGCACTAGCACAGCGCTACGGATGTAATAAGAGTATAATGATTTACTATATTATATTAAGAAGTACGGAGACGAACTAGATACCTATTGTATTGGTGCATAGATTAGAGCCCCGTTGAAGAGAATAATTTTATCTGTCTACATAATACAAATACAAGCACATTGGACTGCTCGCAGTAGAGTAGCGCAGCTCAATTGTAGATAATAAATTTGTAAGTAACTTATTTATATTGTTAATAAAATCGTTATTACATAGAACGATATGTGTTTTCTTACTAACCTTTACATCGAGTACAATTTTTATGGCATAAAAATAACAAATGTATTAGTTCAACTGATAGTGCTATATATATTATCCCTCCTGAAGTCGATCACAGGTGCGCTGAAGATTAAGGCGGAATGCTGTATATAATCTGTAATACCATAGTCTTCAGATCGCATTAGCATGAATCGCACAGATAAAAGTATCAAATAGATACATAAGCATAAATAGCATTAAACTTGAGTAATCATGTTTAATATTAAATCTCCCCCATAAAAGTAACTTTAATTCGGAGTGGTAGACGGGGTTTGACTAGTGAAAATCTGTTTTATAATCATCACTCTCATTACCAGACATCAGTATCAATAAATGAAAAAAAGTTAGGTCACAGTCCACGACTACTGCTAAGTACGGATTTCAAACTCCTTTGAAAACTGGTCTGATAGTTACTTTTTACCATTCATATTTTCTTTGAAAAAAATCAGTCACAATACCGAAACTTCCGAGTGAGGCCAATATTCATATCAGTCACTGGGCTATCACTATTTTGCATATCTCTTTACGATTAGAAAATGTGAAAAAATGTACAGGCATTGCCGGTGATGTTCTTGAATTAGATGAGGCCAACAAACATTAACATATATGGTTACCACAGAATACTAATAAATTTACTTTACCAATTTACTAATTATTACTAAGTTAAGCTGTTCATAATTTTTAAAAGACATCGACAGCAGAATTTTGTTGTTCAGCGAAAAATGCATTTAACACCTGTTCTGTATGAGCGCTGTCTTCAATAATATTCTTAGCTTGATCTAATAAGTTCTTATGTTCTTCCTTTGAAGGTGCATCGAACAAAGAGTAATAATCTAAATCTGCTGAACTTTCTTTATCGTTCAGCGTTGAATCGCCCTCAGCCTGTGATTGTTCAATTTCTTTCTGAATATTCTCTTTATCTTTAAGTATGTTTGAAGCTACATCTTCAAAAGTCTTGGGTGCATCATCAGAATAAGTTTGTAATTTAGCTCGTTTATCTTTCCATTGGCCCAGTTCATCTTCTATATTGTTATATGCAACGCCGTTGTTATTAGACTCTTGTTCCAATTGCTGCATAATCGTCTCAATTTTTTCTTCGTCTGATTTACCTGCATTACTTGCATTTACGTGCAACACATTAAGCGCTTCATTAAGAACTGTACTTATTTCTTCTACTTCCGTAACATTTTTATCATTTTCCTCCACGTTATGTAATAATCTCATATCCTCCCAAAGAGATTCTAAAGATGGTCTATCAGAATCAATATGTTGAAATTGATTTCTTAGTTTGTATGATATTTTCTCCAACTCTTGTCGTAATAAATGGCTAACTTCGGTCAAACGATCTGCTTCATTTTTGAGTACTCTTTTAACATGTCTTAAACTATCATGTCCATCATTACCCAATATATTCATTAATGTTTTGTTAACATTTGAAATTGACGAATGTATTTGTTGAGCAATATCTCTTTCTGAATAAATATTACGATTATCAATTTCTGTAGTCGTTTTCAAATTATCCATAGGTAAAGAGTAGATATTGTCTACTAATTCACTATGAGGATAACAATTATAAGTTGAAGGATCACTCTCTACACCGCTCATTGCAAGTACTTGTTCCATGGCTAATATAGTGCAATGCACTGTATTTTGCACATCACTAACAGCGTCATTTATTAATTTGCTAAATTCGTTTTCAACGGACGAAATAGCTTCCGCGAATTCATCCCAAAAAATTCCCTTTACCTGCGGATACAGCATACATTTTTTTAAGCTAGTTTTAAATTAAAATGAGTAAAAATTCATCTCAAATTATAGATTTCGTAGACACTATTTCAATTTTTTAAATGTAACTCATAATTAACCATAATTTATTAAAGCAAAATACTTACATGTAATATAAATAATGAGAAAAGAACTGTTGTAACTTTCATCATGAAAAACAATCACCAATAGCAGTTTATTTATGCTGAAATTTTATAAAACTAGTGCTAAATCTGTTACGACTTTGTACTTTCGCTGGATGTACTAATAATTGCGAGTGTCTTTTACGTCTGTTTGCTCGCCATTGACACGAGTTGTTGACCAGTTCCACAGCTGTTTCAATATTTACGTGTTTCATTGCCGCAGCTATATTACCGTTGTGTATAAAAGTGTGAATATTCAAGAATATATTAAAAATAATACGTAATTGCAAAATTAAATAAAACATATTTTCTTTGTTCCTTAGTCAAATTTATTTTTCCTCAATACACGTTCATTATATATATCACAAACGCTAGACTAATATAACATCATCATCCACATTGTGTCAATAACACGCCTGTGTGTACCATAGACATTTATACCCACCGCTGGACACAGGCCTCTCCACAGAAAGTGGGGCACACCAAGCACATACCCCACCACATTTTAATCACATACATAATTATTGCTTAATTTAGGATTTATGAATAATGTATAAAATTTGTTATTATTATTGTTATAATTTTAATTTATTGTCAGAGTCGCAGACGTGCCAATACACTGACATTATTTTTATAGTTTTGTATTGCACTTAAGCATTTATACAACACTACTTACATTAGTTATTCAAAATATAAAAAGTTCTGCCCTAAACATATCATTATCAGTATCTTGAACATAATATCACTGTTTCGTCACCACCATGTCTTTTGTGTCCGATCTTTTTTTACATAACGCAAGTGTTTTAGCTACCCATGAGATATTACACTTACATTTTGGCACTTTTTGAGCAATATTATTTTCACAATATAAATCACATGTTTGAATTATATTTGTTTCATTTTATTCCATTTTACTTTTATTATCATGTCTCATACGTTAAAATATTTTGACGATCATATAATCCAATAAATGAATGTAAAAGGTTTTACAAAATATACATTCATAGAACATAAACATATTAATGTTAATAATGAATAATAGAAAAATGTCATACACAGTCATAACATCCATTATGTACGAAATCTCTTAATCACAGAACATAAATACTTTCTGAATGGCAATACGATTTGATTATGATTTATATTAATGAGGTTTATTGCTTTAATAATCCTTACATAACTTTAATATCAATAAAATTTATATAAAATACATCCAACACTTATAAAAGACGTCAAAGTATAAATAAAACGTAAATATAAAATATAAATAGCAACTGTGGAATCAACATAAAAGTGGAATGTAACAAGTGCATCCACAATATTTCCTTTATCAACGTATCCTAGGACATTGTCATTCGCATTATTACCAGTTGTTGTTCTTAAATGTATTGATGTGTTTGTATTTTACATGAGAAAATCCTGCTCTGTGCTATCTCTATTAACGTTAGGTAGAGAGGAGATATTAAAAACTTTATATCATATATATCATAATTTTCTAAAGAGAACAACTATAACTTAACTTAAATAATTATCAGAATATTTTAACTACCATATGTCACAATAGGTAATAACTAGAATTAAGATGGATAGATACAACTTGCTACTAATGGTTTTGTTGTACAAAAACATACATAGTTTAAATTATTTGAAGATTGTGTACAACAATAAGATTGTGAGTAAATAAGCACATAAAACATCACGTGGTTGAAACAGAATTTAAGACAAATAAATGCCTCTTTTAAATACATTACAAGATATACAAGTCCAAAATGCAATATCAATTCGAAGTTAGTCAAATTTAATTGTCTATAATGTTGAATTTATAAATGTTTTTCGATCATTTGTAATAGATCAGTGAAACATATTTGGTTATTTATATATTGTAGACATTTTCAGGTATATTTTATCATAATTATTTTACCGAATATGGATGATTAACTATACGATTTTAGACTTATTACTAATGAATGGTGCCTGTATGTCTTCAGTGTCCTTGCTAGATCCAGCTCGAGAAGTGTCGAGCGAGGGGCTAGCGGTCGAGCGCGGCATTGTACACTCGCCTGCTTCAATTGCGAAAACTCACAACCGTTTGGCTTACACATAAAAACTGATGTGGGTCCGATCACAAAACAATATAAGAGGGGTAGAAATGTTACCATGTGCTAATTCTCCCGCGACTGCTGTCGCCACTTCATCCCCACTGTTGCTACCACGCAAACATTTGCATATA
>DWKL01003076.1:0-11905 GCA_018249415.1 Phareas burnsi | reverse complement strand
GAGGAGGTTTAGGCCATGGTCCACCACGCTGGCCAAGTGCGGATTGGTATATATTAATATAAATAACGCAGTAAAAATATAAACGTAAACGAAACGCGATAGCGCAGTACCCAATTATTGTATGCGCGAGCAGCGCACCGTCGTTGTGTGCATTATGTATGCGTAGGTGTGCTTGTTTGGAACACTTAATGACAGGAAAAGCAATACAATTATATGACCAAAACTAGGTCATTTTCACGATTCCAATGTTCTAGGGCAGTGGTTCTCAATTAGTGACGGAGGTACGCGAGGTTACTTGAAGGGGTATCCGTGGCAATAACTGAGTAATACAATCCATTAAAAGCAACAGTAATATTAAGAGTTCTGTAAAGACTTGAGTCTTACCTGATTAATCGGGCACATTACTCCCGTGAAAGAATCACATAATAACCTTATATGAAATTCTTTATTATAAAATTAAATATTGTTATGCTGAAAAGAATTAGGATTATTATTGAATAAATAAATGACGACAAACTGATTTTACTTTTTATTCATTTCATAAGAAAGGTACGCGGATTTGGAACTCTTTCTTTGAGTGATACACAGAAAAACTAATTGGGACCCACTGTTCTAGGCGAAACGTTCTGTTGGTTTTTGGTTGTATATTGCGAGGGTACCTGCGGCGCCGGCGGCGTGTGCGGCGGGTGCTGCGGCGCCTCGGCCATCTGCTGCAGCTTGGCCAGCGAGCAGGATGGCGCCCAGCCCGCGTGGTACTGCTGCTGCTGCTGGAACGACAGGTAGCCGCCCTGGTAGCCGCCGCCCGCGCCGCCTGCCGCCCCGCCCGCCGCGCCGCCTGTCGCGCCGCCCGCGCCTCCCGCCTGCATCACTGCTCCACCTGACGTACATGATAATAAATTACTAATGTCTTAAAAAAAATGTTGATGACTGACAGCGCTAAACTAGTGGAAAGATTTCGGCTTCTTACGCTGGAAGTCCGGAGACTGAATCTCGCTCGCACCTCTAAGTTCTTGAAGTTATATGCATATTAGGAATTAACTATCACCTGCTTTAATGGTGAAGGAAATTCATCGTAAAAAAACCTAAATGTGTGAGAGTTCACCGAAGCTTTATGAAGTGTACTAATCTGATCCGATTTATGATATACATTTGTTCAATGTGGTATATATACTTTGGCTTCAATGGCTTGTCAAAAATATAAATTTATTGTATGTGACGAGCAATTGTAACAATTTTCGATTAAACTGGATGTCATTGACTTGGAAACTACGTACTGGACAATGGTTGATATATTTGAATTATTTATGCATGTCAAACTAATCATATAGTATACACTACGTTACTGTTTTTACTTTTTATGTCATTCCTAAAGAGGCTGAATCATTTTATGATGACTTGATTACAAATAAGTGGATACTGGACCATTGCATACAGCCACGGCTTAATAGAAGACAATAGAAATACGAAGGAGGCGTGACTCTTGCGCCCAATTGAGTTTAGCGTGTTTATGCTAGTTTGCATGCTAGTTAAAACGTTTAACATATTGTCTGCGGCGACTAATATTCGAAACAATCCACCCGTGCGACGCATAACACAACAGGCGTGTTCCAGTACACACCGTATGCGTGCAAGCAATACGGGTGGCGCGGACAGTAAAACAAGACATGTACGTTTGCCGCAGTCAATGTGTTAAAAAGTAAAGCAAACCACATCCAATCCTGTTTCAAAGGTAATTCAAGCATGCTTGGCAAGTGTTTTTCACCATCCAGGGTCGACCTGCAAATTTCAGTGCTCACCGTGGGCATGGTGCGCGGGCGGCGTGGCGCGGTGGCGCGCGGGCGGCGTGGCGGCGCCGCGCAGCGCCTTCTCCGCGCCTCCGTGCGCACTACCCGCTGTGTTCCTGCACCAACATAAACTATATTATTGACACAGTAAGGTCTCTTCATAGTTCGACTCCAGAAGCACTACCGCCACGTAGTTCCTTATACCAGCCGTGTTAAACGCTGCTATTTAGTTTTGAGATGCAAATCAGTCCTCAGCGATAGCAACACATCTATGGCCGACCAAAGGTAGGACTTCCAATCCTATTTGGGGGTTATTACTAATATCCATGGGCGGCAGTGCCCACTTCAAATCAGGTAGATTGCATGTTACTTCTATCCTATGAAAATAAATATTGTAATGTTTTATTTTCTTCAAAAAAAGGAATAAAATGTTCATAGACTTGTTTACAATTTATCAGGAGTCTGTACTCTCACTTTGGGAGTACATTTTCAAGCAGTTTTACACTCACCTATTCCTGTTATTGATCTTCTGTTGCTTAGGCGGCTGATTAGGTTGGCTCATAATGGACGGTATGTGAATTGACGAGTGGGGGGGATATTGAGGGCTCGGCACCGGGTGCATATGCATCATCGAGCACGGGGACGCCAGGTCCGACCCGATGCTGGTTGGGGACTCCAGGCCTAGTTGGCTCACGTCCAACTCACAAGCCGGGTATTGCACTGAGTGAACGGAATTACTTGTAGAATCCGGTGTGTACACCCCCATCGACTGCAAAGCGGGACTGACCGCTTCGCACATCTCTTCTTTGCTTGTATCTTTTGGTGACTCTTCCTTCTTCGACTGCCGAGACTTCTTCTCGATCTCAGTCTTTTCCTGACCGCAGGGGCCGTTCTGGTTGAAAGGTGTCTTGCATCCCGGTGACGTCATAACCTGGGGACTTTGTTGCCTATATTCAGCGCAACTCGTGACCACCTGTTGCTCTTGTTGCTTCACTTGTCTCTGCATCATCTGCTTCATTTGAGCCTCGTTCGCATTGTGTGACTGCGATTGTGACTTCTTCGGTTCGCACTGAGTCTGACACGCCGTCGTCGTCTTAGACTGTTTCGGCGGCTTACATTCGCTTTTTTGAGTGCATTCTGAAGCTTTTGATGTTGGCGCTTTCGTTTCCTTAAAATGCGGCAAACCAGTCGTCGCATAAATCCCGCTCGAAAGTGCACCATAGGCGATATTATGGAAATCCTTCTGATCATACTTCGGATGGAGTTTCTGAGGAGACTTTTGCATTTGATCCAGATGTGGCAAATTGAATCCCTGCAATTTATCCAAATAGTTCTTGTCGTTAGTTTTCATATCTAAAAACCTATTGTGATCCCAAGTGCCTTGAAGTCTTGTCGTATCCCACGGAGCCCATTGTGAATACTGTGCATGAGTCGTGTGGTAGTTTGGGATTTGGTTCATCGCGTAATCGGCTTTTGGGACCAATTCATTGTCGTATTTAAATTTAGACAACATTTTTTCATTCTGATCCTTCAAGGTTAGCTGGGTCGAGCAACTCTTATCGTGTTTTACAGAAGCGTTCTTTGAGTCGCATTTGGCGGCATTCGATTTCTCCTTCTTAAAAAAATCTTGCTTCTTGGGCGCTTCATTCGTTTTTGTATCCATTTTACTCGTGACGGCAACGGTGTTAATGACGTTTATTGGGACAGATGTTTCTGGCTTCCTTGCATTAGTACTCTGTTCTGGAAAAAACATCCTGGGTTCCGGCGTACTTCTAGGAGTTTCGTTTTTTGTCGACTTCTTGTCGGATTTCTCCATTTTACTGTGAGCCGAATTTACTCTCACATCCCTAAGTTTGCTCTTTTCCCTAGGCTTCTGGTTAGGATCATTTTTTGGATCTTGGGAATTGGACTGGATAATGTTCATCGCACTGGCTATTGAATTCTGGATAGCGGTACTGTTAACGTAATTTGGATCCAAATCAGTCCTTTCCATTCCCAAGTTGACGGCCGCGTTAGCGCTTTGACACCGGGGTAAAAAACTTATATCACTTACAATAGGAACCTTCGGCACAACTGGAGTTACGACTGGTGATGTAATGGGATGTGGAACTTCTAACTTTGTGGTGCTCTTGCTGATCACTGGTGTAGTGTCCGATATGTTGTTGATTATGCGATTAGGTTCATTCGGTTTCATAAGTATTTTGTCAGTTTGTACCGCCTGCGATTCTTTCGTTACACTGGCCCTGTGATTGTGGTAGGAGGGATGCACGGAGTTTATTGGGTGTATCGTCATCGAGTTGCTCACCGAATTCTGATAACTTTGCAACGTGCTTTCAATGACATTTCTTGAAATAACTAGGTCATCCTTTTTTACACTTATAGGATCGTTTCTGAAAGGAATTTCACTCTCCTTACTAGTTATCACGTTTGTCCCTTTGTTTCTGTTTTCCATTTCAACGTAAGAATCAATTTTTGGAGGGTCTGGTTTCTTCATGGGATTTGGAAGATCTCTATTGGGATCAAGATTCTGTATTATAGATTCAATCTTGTTTGGGGATTTTTTCTCGGAACATTTAATCTCATCTATAACTTGAAGTTGTATGACAGTTTCTTTTCGCATTTCACACTTTTTCTGTTCACATGCAACGTCCGCGATTGTTTTTTCGGGTGATTTCTTTTGCCGAGGCGATTCGCTTATGACTGATATATTATCGTTTTTCTTAGGGGATATACCGGCTTGAGGAGAGTTCGCGCTATCAGATTCACCTTCAACGACTATCGTTTCAATCTGATGTATTTTGGGTACTATAAGCTCCACCGGTGGTCTTATGGTATTAACTTCATCCTGACCTTTCGCATCTAAGATTATATGAGCATTTTCTGTTGAAACAACAGGCATGACTTTAGATGGACTTTCATTTTCTTCAACCTCTTTCGGCTTGCTCTCGTTAGTTGGCGGAACTGGTGCTATGCTGGTAGGTTTTGGTGATGGTAGGGGACAACTCTGGCTATTGTTGTCATCAGATTCAGATATGACGATTGTATCTTTATCATCAAGGACGGCGGCTTTAGGTGGAGATTTTAGTTCACTATTTCTAACCTCTGGTTCACTTTCGATTATTGGTTGCGCATTAGCCACTGTGTTCGTTTCGGTATCGTCACAGCTCATATTCATATCCCCCGTTTTATTTTCAACTACAACATGTTCGTGTTCCATTTTTTCAGGGCCACTAGTTTCATTAATAACTTGATCTTTCTCTGCTATTGATTTTGGGGAGTCCATGTGTATACTATCCAGCTCCATGTCACTCGTGTGATGATCAGTACTATTCTCCTCCACTTGTCGTGGCGTTGCCGGTTTACTTGCAACACTTCTTCTATCTTCCCCTTCCTCCACATCCATTTCGTCATCGGCTTCTCCTGACGAATCTTCCGAACTCGCATCGGAGTTTTTATTCTTCTCCACAATCTTCTCATCATTTGGACATGTTAATGTGTGATTTTGTACCTCATTGGATACAGTTACAGCCTTTTCTGCTCCTTGACCAAGTGAATCGTCCGTCTTATAGTCAATATCGTCTTCTTTATTAGTTTTTGCTTTCTTCGCGACAGGCGAACCGATAACAGTATTTGTGGAATTATTCGTTTTCTGTCGTTTATTTTTACGGCCTCTCCAAGCCATTTTTCTTTTGCTTTTAGCTTTCACCGTATTAACAGGCGTACTGTCAATTCGTGTTTCCACACTTTCTTGACTTTCTTGACTATCAGAAGCGTAAGCTGGTTCCTTGATACTTCTTCTTCTACTCCTTTGAGATGTAATTTCAGTGATATCGTTATGTACCGTTCTTGACGATCTTCTGGCGACACTTTTACTTCTCTGTCTTCTAGGTGTTTCTTCCTCCTTGTTTTTGTCATCATCGACGTTTGTTTCGGAGATCTTTCTAGTAGTCTCACGCCTTCTTTTTCTACTGCCATCACAGAGCGTCGGGGTTTGATACGTAGTCTCACTATATTTAAGCGGTCTCGTCCTTCTCCGACCCGACGAAGTAACTTCAACAGGAGGTTCAGGAACTTCTTTCTCGGGCTGTTTCACGTTCATATCCGCTTTAGTTGACGGCGTTTCTGGCTCGGTAGCCGTATCTTCACTTTCTGTTTTCATTTCACCTTCGTCATTCTCTGTATCTTGATCACCCGAGCCCTCTTCCGGTGACCTAAACGGATTTACAGTAGGCGCCAGCAACGGCGTCCACCTCAGGCATTCGGGATCTATCTCCAATCGTGGTTTGCTTCTCACTTTCCGTATGTGACTATCAACCTTATTCCAGTCAACACATATACCTAGTTTTATGTTATCGCTATTGGGAATATATCTTACGAACCCGAGTAACTGAAATGTTATTGCAATATCATTCATATGCATGCCTGTCGTATGTGCTATATCATCAAAAGTAAAAGGTTTATCTTTGTAGTCATGAAGGAATTCCAGAATTACGGATTTCCAATAAGCGTGATATGAGACTCTTCCGAGATCTGATAAGGGTTTCTCTGGTGTCCCCGGTTGTCCTTCTTCCTTTGATAGTAAATAACCTGCAAGGGACAAAACGTCACAATAAATAACTTGTGAGGGGAAAGTAAAGAGGAAAAATATAGATTTATAATATAACAGATATAGTAAAAATAATTCCACCACTCACTAAAATGGATCAGAAATCGTCCGAAGCCTTGTCTCTGGTACTGTGGCATTGTCATTATACAGGACACATTATATTTCTGTTGACAGTGCTTTTCTTTGGAGAAGTATCCTACTAAATGACAACCTTTACTATCATTTTTCGTGAGAACATAGAATAAAAACGGCTCCACATCGTAGTAAAGCGTTTTATGGTCTAGGAAAAGTTTCGCCAATAGACAAAGGTTTTGACAATATATTTTATTGGCGTTGCCGTCCACTTCGAAGACCGATATATCTCCACATCGGTATATTTCGGTCGCGGGCGGGTGTCGCCAGAGGCACTTGTCTAAATGTCGCATTAATACGGCTCGACTCTTCGCATACTTGAGGCAAAATTCGCAGAGGAACAACTTCGGTAACCTGGAATCAAACATAATCTGATATTAATACAAATTAATTTTTACATACTTACCATTTTATCACATTTTAATTACTGTCAAAGAAAGTACCAAATTAAGAATTGATTAATAGAAATTTGATTACGCAATCAAGTATAAAAACAATTTTTGAGCCACTTATTATACTTGGGATCAGTTTTAGACACAAACTAACCTCGCGTATTCCTGCGGGAACGGACTCGAGTACCAAGTCTCGATTTCCCACTGGCCAAACTCTATAGCGGACGGGCAGCGCGGAGGAGGCACCGGCCCTAGCGCCGCCGCAGGCAATGCGGGAGGCTCCTCGACCGGCCCTGGCGTTGCGTTCGAGGACCCCGCAGACCTCGCTTGGGAGAACAATTCCGCATCTGCGTCGGTCACGCCCGGCGGCAACCGCTTGCCCTCTGGAAATTGTTTAGTAATGACCGACCGTGCAGTTCGTTACTGCTTTGAGGCCCAGCTATGATTATGAATGCGTTGATAGATATCGTAAGAAAAAAGATAAGGAAACAGATACATACTATATGAAAAAGAAAAACGATTAATACGTGTTGCAAAATGCATAAAAAAAATCGAACTCAATTTAAAAAAATCAAAAATTAGCAACATAACAAAAATATTAAATTGATTAACCACTAAGATGGAAAGTGGCTCGTAACAAATAATGCGAAATTGTTTATCTTTCATTTTAAATTCCGCAAGTGCAGAAGTAATTCAATAAAGAAAAAGACATTTTTTTCGCTTACAAACCTGCCAGCACCGGCTTGATTTCACCTTCCATATTAGTGACAATAAAGAAAATGCTGAAAATTATAGTGTTGAAATTAAGTAGATTAAAAAAATATAAAAGGAATAACATAAAAATAAAGAGGGACACGCACATCAAGCAGGCATAACCATAACGAGTCACGCTTCGACGTAGAGAAGCGCGAGCGAAAGTGCATGTGTGGATACTGCCGAAACCCGAATAACAAATTAACGTTTTGTCATCGGCGCTCGGGGTCCGAATAGAAGCGAAGCGGCGAACGGGCCGATAGCACTCACCCGGTCCGAACAGAGAATTCGGGGGAAACGGTACTCGCGAGAGACAGAGACAGAGAGCGCCGGCCATCAATCAGAGCGAGCGAGACGGTCAGATCCACCACGACACTTTCACCGCACCTCACGAACCGTTCTTACCCGTCTGATTGGTGGCCGGCCTCGAGACGGCGGAGTGGCGCGCCGCCAGCGCTAAGCCGCGGTACAGTTTATCCGCGTCCGGCGCCGCGCGCGCGCCCGCCGCCGCCAGCCGCACCAACTGCGATGCGCTCAGCCGCGCCGCCCCTTGCGCCCCCTCCGCGCTCGCCGAGCGGGGCCGCGGCTGGCTCCTCTCGCCCGGCTCGTCGCGTCGCAGCGACGCCTGATACCGCTTGAATGTGCTCCTCGTCTCCTTTAGGACCTGCCGATCTTTCTCCTCCTTCTCTTCCTCTTCCCGCCGCCTATCGTTAATCCTCGATCGGTGGCGCGACTGCGAGCGGGAGGCGGTTCGCACCGAGTAGAATTCGGAGAGACCATCGAACAGCGTAGTGAGGAGTCTGTCGCCGCATCTACTTCGGCGCCGATGCCTTCTATCGGCCGGAGTCGGGGTGGGGGTTGGCGGGGCTGCGAGCCGTCGCGGGGGCGGAGTCTCCTGGCGGATTTCGACTCGGGGCTGCTTCTGCGCTTCGGCGGCGAAGCCCCACGTTCCATCCGGACCGGTGTCGAAGGCGAGTCGTTCGAATACCGTCGATATTTGCGTGGGGGCTGGCGGCGGCGGCGGGGGCGTGGGCTCGCGCGGAGGCGGCGTCGGGGAGGGCGACGGCGAGGGTGTAGGCGAAGGTGAAGGCGAAGGTGACGGTGAAGGCGAAGGCGAAGGCGAAGGTGAAGGTGAAGGCGAGGGCGACGGCGACGGCGAGCGAGACGGCGCGAACGCGGGGAGCGACAGACGGCAGGGGGAGGGCCGCGTGTCGGACTCCGCGGAGGAGTTGTCGGAGGGCGCGGCGCCGCGGCGTTCGAGGCGCAGCTCGACACGCTGCACCCGAGTGACGCGTACGCCGCGCCACTTGGCGCGGTCCCAGCCCTCCCACTCGCTCGAGGAGCCCCTACACCGACGACGCTTCACGAGATTGAACGCGGAGAATCTGAAAAATTTCTGTTTCTCCTTCGACATTCTCTGTTCGGACGGGATGCGCGCAAACGTCGGAGCATTACCGTCGGAGGGCTCGTCGTCCGAGTCGATGCGGCGCGCAGGCGTTTTCGGCTTCTTCTTCTTCGGCGTACTCCCCATCGCGCTCCTGTAGAGTCATTCGTAACATTTTTATAACATAACACACAGCGGTATTAAGGCGTTAATTTTGATATTCCATAGATAGTATATTACAATTATATTACATGTACATTTAAACTTTATGGGAGTAAAATGTAAGACAGGCGCCAATAATGCAAAATGACCGAATATGGTCTACAATATTATATGACTGTATCTACTGCATTATTGTGTGCGTTTCCTTTATAGGGGACTACATTTAATGATAATACAAAAGGAGTACAGCATCAATGGTATACGGTATAAAGTTAATAAACTGTATTATTTATATTTTCTCTATCAAAGCTGTCTGTATATGTCGGCAGTAACTCTTTTTGTAGCCCCCGATGTTGGCCACGGATTCTCTCTCCACAAATAGAGAAACGTACTCCAGCACGCTGCTCCAAGGCTGTTAAGCAATGTTGAGAATAGAATGGGAATATACCTAGCGTGTTGCGGCGAGTCCTCCGCTTCGCGCGTGTCGCAGCGCACGCAGCGCCAGGGCGGGGGCGCGCAGCGCGGGTGCGCCAGGCGCGCGCAGTGCGAGCAGCGCGCCGCCCAGCCGCCGCGCGAGCCGCACGCCGCGCAGCGCGCGCACTCCCCGCACCACCACCGCGCCGCCTGCAACACGACACACGACAGATGTGGTAAAACTCTGAAGGAAGGACCATTTCATGACACGACTCGGAAGGCATCATCTCCACGCCTATCTCTGCCGGCATGAACTTTTGTTATACCACGGAAGTGGCTATCGAACGGGCAGTTCACCTGATGATAAGTGATCATTACCTGTACAAAAGATATCTGTAATTTACACCAAACAAAAACAAAGCCCTGGCTGACATCAGCCACAACATCGTTACGTGTGTGTTGCGTTGCTTTGTTATCCTTGAGGAGTAAATTAGAATGCCTCACTCCCTTACCAGAACTTTCAAAACAGAACACAACAGCGTCTAATACTGCGATTATAGAGCAACAATAGGAATGGCGGTGGTGCCTCCAGAGTTGAATCAAGAATCGTTCGTCTCTGGACGCAGTATTTATTAAGTATATGTATAATATTTCGTCTGGGGAGATACCACCGCCGCCCTTCCAATCCGCAGTGAAGCAATTCTTGTGTTTCGGTTGAAGAGATGTATGTGGGTGTTGGGTAAACTTACAGCGAGGCGACAATCTTAATTCTCTGGAGTAGTAATCTATCACATTGACTGCAGCAAACGCATCTGTCGTGTTTTACTGTCCGTGCCACCCGTGCGGCTCTAACGCATACGGTGTGTGCCGCGCTACGGGAACACACCTGTAGTGTTACGCGCCGCACGGGTGAATTGTTTCGAATATTAGCGCCGCAGTCAATATGTTAAATAGGACCTCCGTCCTGTTCGAGATCACATGTGGATATCTGTGGGCTGCAGTGACCACTCAACATTAGGTGGCCTCAATTTGCTACTCTTCTCAATTAAAAAAAAAACATTTTTTTTCATATCTCTGTGAACAATACATGTAGATTTAAAATTCATATAACGGCGAATTATGAAGACGACGGTGGTACCTCGTCGGACGAACTATCATTTCTACCATCTATTAAAATGTGGCACTTGATAAAAAAAAGGCACGTGTCTTCTGTACAAGAAAAGAATACAATGGCTACTGACTGATACATATCGACAAACTAATCGCGTGTATTATTATTTTGTATTGAAATAGATTAAACACAAAAAAGTTTCTCATAGAAATTTAAATTATTAGATTTTAATGAGGCAGATATAATTTATATTCGACGTTCTAATCTAGTCTTTTAACTTGCTACATTTGAGAACAATGACCGGCCGTCATAAATGGGTTATTACGTTACTGAAGTTGAGTTCAACCATCATGCAACTATCTATGCGTGTTGGTACACGCTTTTCTTAGATCGACCTGTAACTACATAACGGAATCGAAGGAACTAAATTTCACGCACTTTTAATTGTTGTATCATCGTGAAACATTATCAATGCATTATTTTGACTGTGTACACGACCCCTGCAAAGAGTCAAATGCCGCGCGTGGGCTGAGCAGGCGCACAAGGAGAGTGACTTCCCGAGAAAAGTAACCAAGTTCGTTCGGTCCAGGCACAGTGAAGGGTTCCGTAGTCGAGGTGAAGGTTTACGGTTAAAATTCGAAGTGAAAAATGAAGTCTGAAAAGTTCGAATTGAAATATTTATCCATGCACAATATTCATTTAAGCAGCTATAAAAATAGGTTTGTATTTCCTAGTATTTCTCAAAGACATTATGAAATATCAAGTTATTTCCGCGGTCTCTAAACTCAAATAGCGTATAACCTAACATATTCCATATTTTTAAATCTACCCAACTTAAATACGTCGTTAATTTTATTATTTTTATTGAAAGGGTTTCTCAAGTTCTTATGACGTAAGTATCGCAATTGCCTATATATGGTAATAATCGCGAACCTAAACAACACAGACATACTAAAACTTTACACCTGTTTAATTGGGTTCAATTTATCCGCCAAACATCTGTTTGGACGTACTGTTGAAGCGAGTTTATTACCGACACCTGTCGACATTCGAACAAAAACCGAAGGATCGCAGTCATTTTAAAACTTATTGGGGGGCTAAAGTTTCCTTTAGGTATAATCTGATTTCTGTACATTAATGAAAAATCATATATATATATATTTTTTT
>DWKL01003075.1:0-11906 GCA_018249415.1 Phareas burnsi | reverse complement strand
TCCGCCGTAAAGCAGTTGTTGTGTTTCGGTTGGAGAGGTGCGGTTGCCAGGCACACATATAGCGAGGCGACCATCTTGACCTCAGGAGTAGCGACGCATCCATATACAACCTCAAACGGAATTTCGGTTTTGTTTGAGGTTGGATGTGGGTGTCACTGGGCTGTGGTGACCACTTAACTTCAGGTGGCCTACATGCTCGTTTGCTACTTTACAAACATAAAAAAAAAAGTTAGATCGGCACTACGGAGATCGAAAGATTGATCTTCGTCAATTGTCATTTGCTTCCATTATATAAAAAAACACTGCCCGAGGGTTGACTAGGAGAGAATGCTTAAACCATTAATACCGCACTAATAATATACTTTCAAACCAGAACGCAGAATTCCTAGAGTACTAATAGTTCGGGCAGATGTAGCGATGGTTCTGCTAAAATTAAAAAATACTTCCACCAAATTGAACTCGGAAATTAAAATGAAAATTCGCATGTTTTATGTAGGAGCCAGTACGAAAATCTTGTGAAATCTATCAAGCAGTCACATTTTCCAGTATTTAGGTTCTCCTTTGTTAATCATAACATTTTTCAGACTTTGTTGTGAAGCTTGAATTGAATCAAAGGCTCTTTTGATCTGGAACTTTTTATGTCAAACCCAACGCGAATTGTTCGTTTATTTATAGTTCAAACAAAATAAATAACAAAGCAAACAATTTAAATATTGTAATATCTGGTTACAACTAACATAATTAGTTATATTGTTACCTTTGCGAACGGAAGTTTATTATAACAAGAAACAAAGATGAAAGAATATGGGCAGTATTTTGAAAATTGATGCGACTTGTGTGGAAAAAAAATCAAAACATAAGTTAAGTACAATGTGGGATATTTATTTTCGTAAGATGAGTTGGAAACATTCGCGCAGATTGGTATTGTATTAAATTATATTTATAGTCCATGGACACCCATATTTGACCTCGAACAGGATTAAAGCCTATTTGAAGTTGAAAGTAAAAGCGTTACTACACTTGAAAGCTGAGCTGGTTGCCTCACTATAAGTGTACCAGCAGACATTTATAAAATAAATGTACGAGTTAATAAATTAATTTAAGGGGCACAGCCTAAGGTGCCTTTTTGTAGCAACACAATCGCTCCAGACGCGGCTGTAATGTTTTCAACACGTGAAGGAATCGACGTAGCCCTCCAGCGTCGCTACTGTATCGATGCAAACGTGCATTATCATAGCCAATGTCGACATTTTATCGCGATACAATGACGCGCTCCTTAAATACGCGATTGTGTTGCAATATAGATACATTCGAATACAGTACATATTTTATTGGTTCGGACTTAGCCATATTCTCCCTTCTTTCGTTTAGAGACTGCAAAATAGTTTCCTCTGCCTAGGTCTGTTTTCCTGACAGACTGGAACTACGATCGCGGTTATACGAATGTCTATTTATATTTAAAATATTGTTGGATGATATTAGCAAAAGGGTAGGGTGCATCACCAACCGCTTATATAAAAGAAAACAGAAGTTGCTCGCAATTACTGGTCCTTTTTCTACACGGCCGCTATTAAGTAACCTCGAGTATCTTGTCGGTTCTGTCCACCCCCTCCACTGCAGCAGCTAAGCTAAGCCGAGGTGTGAGCCTCATCGGATGTGGCCTTAGGCCAGTTGCAAGCCCCAACATGAAGAAGCGGCTTCGGACCGTTGCTCCGGCTACGGGCTGAAATCGTTAACCCCTTCACGATCATAGACTTATGTCACCCCGGCTCGCACCAAAACCCGGGGAAGCCGTGAAGGCCGCTAGGGCCAACAGTAACTACACACTTCGAAAAAAAAGCGCACTCAATATTATTTAAAATTCGTGCTGTGTAAACGTTACTCTGTCGGATTGTTGGTCAAATTGTTTTTTAAAAGAATATAAGTAATAACGTTAAATTAGTGTTATTTTTGCTAGAAAGATTTTAGATTTAATATTTTTTTAAGTCTCTCGACGTTTGATTGCTAAAAATATAATATATTTGTAAATGCAACGGATGGGAAGAATCGATGCAAATGGGTGACGTTATCAACCGAAATCGTACTCGGGCGTCATCAGGCAAAAGAAGCGTCAACTAGGACGCAGGCCGCAACTGCGTATGCCCAGACGTATTATGTTGTGTTGAATGCAGTATTTATGCTATATCACGAGAAAAGCGATATTGTAAAGCAACAATAGCGATATAGTATTCTATTGACGGGGTCGAAAGTCCACGTTAATGATAGCATTGCAACTGTATTCTGGCAGTTTTGCGTCTATACCATTGTCGCTGCAAGAATCCGACGTAGGTTATGGGCCTTAAGTCAGAAATGCTGAACTATCGGTTCACATATAAATACAAATTTATCGCAGAAATACGCTTCAAATCTAAACTCGATAATATATTTGCACCACCAGTGATAGATTTTAACTAAAACGATCCGAACCAAAACATTAATCGAATTTTAGCGCCACAATGTCCCGTTCAAAATTTCAATTTCGTCCAAAAATTGCCAATGAACGTGATTTAATCACTGCAGAAATATTTATACACCGACCTCGTCTGATCATATAAAATCAACCCTTAAAGTTTGGGAAAAACAAACAAACATCCTTAACCCTATTAACATTCAAGTCCTCGGAATAAGCAGATCCTAACTTGGTAATGCCGTTGCGAAAAATTCGCAAAGTAATTTGGCAAAGTTTGATTGGAGTTACCGAACGGAAAGAGATCTTGTAAATACGGTTCGGTGTTTATTCCTAGTGTTTACCAAGCATTTCGCAGGTGTTTCACAAGGAACTCATTCGGGGCCGATAGTTTTAGACATAAGCGTAATACATAGTAAAACATTTTAGTATGTTGTGAATGCCGTATGTAGTATATACATGCTCACATACAATTGAAGTATATCTAAAATGTACGTAAGACAATCATACAATAATATATATCTTAACTCGATCGATGATATCGATTATCACACGGTTTCGTACTGTCTATCATTCTATAGTTTATAAATATAGGAAAAGAAACCCAGAGTCGAAAGTATTTACAAAGAAATCATTAATTAATTGAGGAATTAATATAGTAAAACAACTAGTGATACTAGATTACAATAACTGAACGGCACCGTTGCATAGACGCTCCAAGCAATATCGAGTAATAAGTACTGTCCCAGTATAAGTTGGTAGGTATCATACACCTTTGACAATACTGGGTAAACTTTCAGCCGTGTAGGTTTCCTCTCGGCACTTATTTACTTACTTATATGTATTTAAAACTAATAACAATGAATCAATAAAATTTCTACTTTTCCAAAGTTGCACACTGAAATTAATATCATTGGCTTATGATAGGTCATTGCAATGCTCTTGCTACGCCTTAATTGTTATTTAGTTTTACTTTAAAAATCCATTAAAATCCCATTACTTAGAGCTTTAGCTTTAACTTTATCTCCTTTTCCTTTATTGTTCTGTGCTATTTAAAATTATTTCAATATTTATATATACTATTGTTTAGGTATTTGTTCTCTGCCTCTTTTTATATTACTCATTACTTTAACTCCGCACCTTAAGAATGTCTGGAAAAAATCACCGATTAGCGATAATGGCGCATTTTGTATCGTGTTGTACATATTTTGATTTTTTATTATTTAAATTTCTGGTGTACAAAACTGTATCATTATTAGAATGAGTTTTACGGTGTGGCGGTGGTACCGTCGGAGTTTAAGAAGGAAAGGTTCTACTACCTTTTAAATATAGTCAATAAATATTTTTTCTTGAGTTGTTTTCACTCTCAAGTATTATTCGTAATATCTTCATGTTTTCTGTCTTCTGTATTACAACCACCTTAACTAATTAGTATACGAATTCTTGGTTCAATTTAAAACAAAAGAATGAGACGTTATCAAAAAAATAAGTTCAACGAACCGCAGTGAAAGGGAATCTTCAGAACGGGATAATTAGGTCGTCTCTCAAAAACTGAATTTGTGTTTTATGCTTAAAAACTGGCTTCTAGTCAAAAGTTCGAAAATCTTCAAAGCAGCGCTGTCGCAGCGACGTGAATTCTCATTCTGAGTTTATTGTGGCAAGGAAATTTGCATAAAATTCTTCACTACATAAATCCGTACGTATTTTGCTGTAAACATATCGTCACTTGGTTTTTACTACTACTGGGAGTAACATATGTTTACAACCACGTTAACAAAGAACTTTCTTAACGTTTCTGGGGCATTCTAGCATTACTGAAGTTGCCCGTTACAGGGCGTGGTCTTGTCTTAGGATACCGACCTAGTGCAGATTAGGGGATCCACAAACATTGGAGCATTGCGTGATGAACTGTCTGTTGTGAATTTTCTCTCATAAGGTCTTCTTTCGCATTTGAAGCCTGGATCCAGATCCAGAAGATTATGGGACCCTTTCCACTGAGAGAGGAGACTCGAAGACAGCAGTGGCACAGTAATGGATGGATGATGATGATGAAGGTGGTGATGATTTGAACATACAAAAAAATATTTTTCTTGAATTTAGATGACAAAAACAAGCCTTAAACAGCTTGGATAATATTTAGCACACTATATACTAATAATAGACAAATCCTGGAAACCAGGCGAAGATAAGTACCTTAGCCGTTATAGCTGCGCCAGTCAACCGCGACGTAACTTACTTACACGTTAAGGAAATCTATTTGACTATCTGTGCGTAAATTTACGGCAAGAACGCTTAATACGGGTAACCTAATCGAATCACACGCAGACATGATTCTGGCTACCTTTTCATTTACAGGTTATCTCTACTTTTCTTTCCCTTCACATTATCAAATGTTTTACGAATAATATGCACGCTTTGTATTTCTCGTACCAACAGTTATGTTTCCATACTCAGACCAAATAGGCAAGTGTATTTCAGTAAGCAGTATTTATTATTTATCGTTTATTTATATTAGCACTTAACTTAGTCTCTATTAATGTGTTGCCTTGAGCATGGCAAATTCTATACTTACCATGCTCAAGGCAACACATCAATATAGACTAAGCTAAGCTTCCAATCATGTATACGGTAGATAAACATTCATAGGCTACATTGGTCACTCAACATCAAGAAGACTGCATGGTAATAATTTGCTGAAGTAATAAAATCGCCATAAGATATAACAAAAATAATTCGTCATGACAAACCAGAATATTTTTATTTCAACAAAATCCTTTTATTGCAAACCAATCAAAAAGAATCCATGAAAGATTTATGTTCGACATAAAAACAAAATATTGCTAACTCGAAAAGAAACGGCCAAAATAGATTAAGGCTCTCACGATAATAAATATCTGGCTAGAAACTTCTATACAATCCGGCCAAGATTCTAACCCGATATAGATACTGAAACTTGAATGAGGCTTTCAGGGAGATAAATAACGGGGGCTCTCAAACAACAAACATTTCATCGGAGTGCGAATCCTACGAAATATAGCAGCAATGAGAGCCCAAGACGACAATCGGGATAAGTTATATCCATCGTTTTTAACAATTACCCAACTTCGGAGCCTATTGTTCAAGTTTTCAATGATGCCTCAGCTATAATAGCGGGTGAAATGCGATTATAGCACTTTATTAAGTTTAACGCTGTCCCAAATCCGAACGGATTTATCAACGGATTTCCCGGTTTGTACCATTAGGGTTGGATTAACGACATAACTGTCTAATATTACAAAACTAATTCAATGATATACGGAAAAAAATATCGAACACTTAATTGTTAATATTTTACATCTAGATCTACATCCATAATAAGCATGATGAGTACTTCTGTTGCTAATGTTATTATGTAGTATATAAATAATTTGTTAAGAATAATTTATAATGTTTCATTAGGAGAAAGATAAACAAACTATTGTTATTTTTATTTAAATCCTGGCATCGGGTATGTGGTATAACATTCACGGGCCTAAGTGAAAAACAAATTATTGTTATTTTTATTTAAATCCTGGCATCGGGTATGTGGTATAACATTCACGGGCCTAAGTGAATGACATATAAGAAAATTACGTTTTTGTGGTAATGGAATCCGTGGTATCAAAATCTTTTTCAACTTATAAGAATTTTCGAACAGTTCAGCATTTTCTAGACTAATATTCGTATGTAAAGGTAACTCCAGTGTCCTAAGGGATTGTTTCAGTTGTATCTGTATTATTATTACTCAATATTTGCAAGTCAACTTATTAAGTATTTATTAGACTCCTATTAGTAGGTAAAATGACTATTGTTTAGGAGGTTCACAAAAATGTTATTTACATTCATAGCCCCACGCTAGGATCCCTTGCTATGGACATATACAAAGACAAAGACACAAAAGGCTAAACCCAGAATAAAAATCTAAATTAATATTTAGAAACCTGCCTGGCCGGGAATCGAATCCGGAAGCCTTTGTTTCTCAGACCGGGATTGTGACCGCTGCACCTTGTGTCTCGGTTTTACGTTTGGAATTTATTTTCTTAGGATATTCAATTCAGTCATTAACACATTCGCTCCTATCAATATTGTTAATAAAAGACACATTTTAATAATGCTCTCTTTTTTATTATTCCGCATCATTTTATTACTTACTAGTGGAACGAGACCTCGTCCCGAATCTAAACGGATTTGCAAAAAAGACTTTATTGGAACGTCCCATTTCTGTTCCTTTGAATGTTTATGCTTTACTGACAGGCATGTCACGTTGGCAGGGGTGGATTCTTTGCAAGGATTTATTTGCATAAAATGTGTTTTGATCTGTATACATTTCAAAAAGGGTAACGAGGTGATTTTGCTATTTAATTTGGTTGCTTTTGAGTTACAGTTTAAAAGTAGAATGAAAAACTATTAAATACTATTTTAATTTGTTTTGTATGAGATGAGTGAATAGAAAAAATATTTAGAAAAAATAAATTAATTATTTGATTTTTTAAACAATTTCTATAAACGAAAATTGAATTACTTGCGAAAAATTAGGAAATAGCCCAAAAATATATAGTATAACAAATAAAAGCAAACATGATTATGTGGAACCTAGTAGACATACAAACAAGTAATAGGTGACAGAAAAACCATCAGGATACTTCATTTCCAATCAAACAATCCCGACGCGGAGAAAACTACCAAACAGACAATAAAATCGCTGCTGAAAAAATCGCCATAAAATTGATGGCAGCCATATTCGGAGCGATAGGGTTCCGTAGTTTTTTTGTTTCTGCCAAATTGGTTCGGCTTAAAGACCCCATTCCACGTTTTTATGGCATTTGGATAGACACCGCTATTGAGACAAATGAAAGTTAGGAGAATATAGAATTGGACGAATTTTGTAAGCGTATTGTTTCGTCACCGATTGACGAGTAGTTTCTGGAACCGTATCGAAGAAAAATCACATGTTATTAAGTAGAACTACGGCGAGCGGAAGAAAAAGAAGGCATATGCAATGATGAAAAGGAATCAAAGTTTTGCTTACTAGATTTTCCTATTTCATATGAAGTATTTAATTAAAGGCATAATTAACAATGTCTGGGAAAAAGAACAAATTGTTTTAATAAAAGTAAAAGTAAACCCAGCTAATTTAATAAGTTGATAAAGTATCAATAATTTAGATATTTGTCAATAAATGTTACAGAATATTGTTATCAAATCTAATACATTTGATAATAATATTCTGTACCACTTATTACAAACAACAATAAATATTACAATATTATCAAATAAATATTATCAAAAAATAATAGCCGGTTGGTATTTACAAATTATGAAACGATAAAAAGAATAATACAAAGATACATAATTATTACAAGATTTAAACGTTGATTTAAAATTACGTTCAGGTAATTATTATTATTAAATATTGTAAATTTAATAATGTACATGTGTGTGTAAAACACAACAATTACATAACGCATGTAAGATTATAGCACACTTGATGGGTGGTAGAACTATAGTTCGTCCGAGGAAATACTACCGCCGCCCTCATTATCCGCCGCGAAGCAATTCTTGTGTTTCGGTTGGAGAGGTGCGATTGTCGGATACACTTAAAGCGAAGTGACCATCTTAGTCCTCAGGAGAAGTAACGCATTTACGTACACCCTCAAGTAGGAATATAATCCTACTTGAGGTGAGATGTGGGTGTCACGGACTGCAGTGACCATAACATCAGGTAGCGTGCACGCTCGTTTGCTACTCTTCTCACATACTTACAATTTGCTTTTTTAGAAATATTATTATTATTCTCTAATTAATACTTCATCCTTTAATGCTAAGTAATGAATAGCAAGATAAATTCATAGTCTTATAAAAAGATTTGAAGGATAATTGAGCAAACAACTTTCACACGAAAGAGTCGGTGAAATAGACTAGGTACTTGTTTTTGATGAGGCAGCAAATGTGAACGATTAGTTAGTTGATCGAAACTTGCTACAACCTAATCAGCCGCTTCAAAGATATTCAATGTTAGCAAGTGGTAAGTTCATTAATTATTACACTAAAACTTCGGAGTGCCTCTTAGTTCGTAATTTTGATGTGAAATTATTATAGTTTCTCGTAAGTTTGCAGACTGAACCAGAATATAAAATAAATTAACATTAAAATGTAGATGTCTTAAGATGTCGAAAATTTATTGATTTTTCATACACAATTTGTGTGCAATTAAGATCAACATAATAAAAAACTATAGAAAAGATTTGGTTATTTCAAAAAAATTTTTTTGTACCAATACATAGAAGATTTGGGGAAACGAAACTTTTGCTGCGGTGGTGACATCGTTACACCTATTTCAGATTATAACCACGATGTAAGCTGTTCTGTTCTGCTTTCTAAATATAATAACGCAGAGATATTAATATGAGACATTCCAACTTACTCCTTAGCTCTGTTATGTCCATGAACGTTACTAACTTTGATAGGTAGTAGGTCGTCCGGGGAAGTATCACCCCTGCCCTCATAATCCGCCGTGAAACATTTTATGTGTTTTGGTTGGAGAGGTGCGGATGACGGGTACAATTACCAGCAGGCGACCATCTTAGTACTCAGGAATAGTAAGGCATCTATCTACGACCTCGGATAGAACTTCAGTTTTGTTTGAGGTTACATGTAGAGGTTCATGGGCTACAGTGACTACTTAACATCAGGATCTTAGTCCTAAGGCGTAATCACGCGTCTGCGGACGATGTCAATTAGAACGTTAGTTTTGTTAAAAGTAACATGTGGATGTTCATGGGTTGCAGTGACCACTTAACATCAGGATATTAGTACTGAGGAGTAATGACGTATCTACGTATGACCTCAGATAGAATTTCACTTTTGGGTAAGGTTGTATGTTGGTATCCATGGGCTGTAGTGACCACTAAATATCAGGTGGACTGCTCGCTCATTGCAACTTTTTCAAACATAAAAACTATTTGATATCAGATGGACGCTTGTATGCTGCATTCATTTTTTTATTTATTTATTATTTTTGTGTCATACATAATTTACCGGAACAAAGGTGGAATTAATCCTTAAGGCATTCTCTGCCAGTTAACCTTAGAGTAATCAGAAAGACAAAGAAAGCGGTAAAAAAAAATAACATTCATTACTAGCACCTTAAAAATGTTAAAACTAAATTATATTTATATTCTCCATTATGTTACAGTTTGGACTCCCACTCTTGTTATTATTCAGTTAAATTACGTAATAACCCTATTCAAATGCCATTAACATCAGAACAGTTAGTTTAGACTCAGACAGAATAGATATTATTATTTGGAACTGACGAGAATTCTGAATAGTTCACGTTTTCAAATCATCTTTACGATATTTGTGAATAAATAATACTGGCTGTTACGATGGAAATCTTGTGCCAGGTTTGGAGATAAGAACCGAACCACTTATTTTGCCAGACAAACACGAAAACCCCGATTCACAAAAAAGGCTTATCTTAAAGCGGAAAAAGTAAAATTAAACAGACCGGCTCGAATTGGGTGTTAAAAGGGTGCCAATAAATCTTTCAGCGAATTGTCTTCGATGTCACTATCGTTCGATACGGTTACAATGAGAGCCTTAATTCACTGTTTGTTCTGTGGGACAACGATGGCAATTTATAGCTCTTTTTGTACCTTTCTTTTCAGATTAAAGTGCAGTCGCCAGTGAAATCGATGCTTTAGTTGAAGCAATGATTTTGTCAATGGCTTGATTTTAGACGCTTTAGAGGAATAAGATAAAAGTCCTTAAACTGCAGTGGGCACTACACTTCCTCCTACATACATACCACCACCAACATGTTTGGTGATATTCTTTTGTTTTCTGTTTTCTATATAGAAAGGATTACGGTGCATACTGCATATACATATACCATCATACATATTGGTTGCGGATTGTAATGACGCAGTTTTTCCTAACTTGCAATAAGAATCATTTTTAATTGTAAATTTTAACATAAGTGAAGCGTGTTTTGCCAATTTACTGAGTGGCCTCCATGCGATGTGTGCTTACTGAAGCAAGTGCAAAAAAATAAGATGTTTTAATGGTGAGTTTGGTAAGTTGATTAACCGAATCTACTTGAAATTAACATGATACGACACACTTGAAATTAACATACACAAAAATATCTTTTACCCCAATTACATACACTTAATACGTTTCAAAATATTTTAATTAATTTGATTAATGAGATCTTTCGAAGGAAAATAGTGAAAAAATATTTTAGTACTCATATAACATTACATCCAAATTTAAGCGTAAAAAATAGAAGTTCACAGAGGACGTTATTTCTGAGCCATCTTTCCGCAAGTGTCTTTAACGTCCTGGATCCTCCATCATCATAGCCGAAAAGCTTCGCGAAATTGAAAAACAATCCCTCCCATTTCATGGGACGTTGGACCTTACGAGGGTTTAATCGGCTCTATTAGACCAATATCAAAACGGAACACCATGAGAGTGTCCCTTCCTTATTTAGCGCTGGATTCGTTATATCGTCGTTTGATATACACTTGAATTCTACTGAATATTTATTCATCTCTCTGTTAAAAGGAATTGAGAGGAACATATTTGGCTTAACTAACTTACGATTTGGCGACAAATGAGGGTAGAACTTGATACGAAGATCTTTGCGTTATATTGAGTTATCTTTGCATTTAGTGTCGTCAGCGAAGTTGGGTCACTCAATTTACACTTGGCCCAATTCAGCTAACTGCGTTAGTCACTTTGAGACTTCTCTGCTAGGAGTTAATTGTTTCTTTGGTTAGGACGACGACACAAAAGTTGCAAGTAAGAAATATGATATTCCTACATTTACTACTTACAGTCTGTGAATCAATTCAGAATTACTAAGATTTACCAAGTATGTAGTATCAGCTAGTGGCATAGAATTTTCACTCATTGGAAAAATTTGTCGTGTCATCGTTACGAGTAATTTTGAAAATTGGAACGACTCTGAATATTATTTCGCTACTAAAAGGCTTAAATACTACAAATTGATAAAAGCCGTTTACGTATATTGTACGGAAGATGAAACAACAAGACAATAGTAATACAAAGATAAATGTTATTTACAATATGAAAGAGTAAATGAAATAAGTAATAACATTTAAATGGAATATGTTTAAAGTTTTAATTCAAAGTTGCTTTTAAATTTTAATGCTCATTTGATGCTTCGTGGATATTTTAACTGCGTAAACAGTGTTCTTGCCGCTACATTTTTTTTTAATGTTTGTAAAGTAGCAAACGTGCATGCAGGCCACCTGATGTTAAGTGGTCTCCACAGGCCATGGACACCCACATACAACTTCAAACAAAACCGAAGTTCCGTTCGAGGTTATATATGAATGCGTCACTACTCCTGAGGACTATGATGGTCGCCTCGATATGTGTGCCTGGCAACCGCACCTCTCCAACCGAAACA
>DWKL01003074.1:0-11907 GCA_018249415.1 Phareas burnsi | reverse complement strand
AATGTGGGTGTCCATGGGCTGTGGTGACCACTTAACATCAGGTGGCCTGCATGCTCGTTTGCTACTTTACAAATATATAAAAAAAACATATGTTTATATATATAAGTTTTTGAACTACATTTCGACCGGGGAGGTACTACCGCCGCCCTTAATCTGCCGAGAAACAATCCTTGTGTTGCGGTCGGTGACGCGGTTCTCGGGTACGCTTATAAGTGAGGCAACTATCAGCCCTCAGAAGTAGTAACGGAACCACGTACGACCTTAGATTGCCCTTCAGTCCTGTTTGAGATTAGAAGTGGATATCCATAGGCTGCAGTGACTATTAAACATAAGGTGGCCTGCACGGGCATTTGTTATTCTCCACACATAAAAAAAAGAAAATGTAGTCAGGAATCCTACTTCGATCACATATGGTCTATATTCTTCATCAGAGTGCAGGCTATATCCTTGCAAATTTAATAAACATTGGCCCCCCGGTTTAGGGGTGAACCCATGCAGAGTTACGTTCGCATTTGACTGCGGCGAACACAGCTGTCGTGTTTAACTGTCCGCGCCACCCGTGCGGCTCACACGCATACGGTGTGTGCCGACGTTCTGGAACACGCCTGTAGCGTTACGCGCCGCACGGGTGGATCGTTTTGAATATCAGCGCCGCAGCCAATGTGTTAAGATTCCAACCTCTTACGCTGGAGGTCCGGGATTCGATCCCGCACGCACCACTGATTTTTCGAAGTTATGTGCGTATTAGAAATTAGTTATCACTTGTTTTAATGGTAAAGGCCATTGTAAAGAAAACCTGAATACCTGAAAGTTCTCTGTAAAGTTCTTGAAGGCGTGTGAAGTCTACTAATCCACACTTGGCTAGCGTGGTGGACTTTGACCTGACTCTTCCCATTCTAATAGGAGACCCGTGTCCATCAGTAGGACATTAATGGATTGATGATGAATTAGTAGTGTGCAAAATTTTTCAAAGTTGAATCTCGACATTATTTTTATTCAACTTCACTCGTGAACCCAACTGTACCTTCATATGAATATCAAATCAAGGGTAATTTCTAAGCAATGCTAATAATGTCGCTTGCAATTGTATAGTGATACGTGTTAAACGCTGTCAGCGTTCATTGAGCGATTTGCGGTCGCGGACGATTAGACGACTATTACGATCCTAATGAGCGTATTATAGCACCGTTCCTACAAATGAAAATGGAATAAATAATAAAGCCATTTTGATGGGCGTTACAACTATAGTTTGTCTGAGTAAGTAACATCGCCACTCTCATAATCCGTGAAGCTTTATGTTCCAGTTGTAGAAGTGCGGTTGCCGGGCACACTTACAGTGAGATCCTCAGGACATCTAAATTTAATGAAGACAGCAGATTTAAAAATAGCTGGCTAAGCGCGAGTTGGCCCCGCGCATTGAGGAGTCCGTACAGACTTGTTAAAAATCGCAAAAAAAAATTAATTTTTTTTTGTAATGAAACTACAACGATTATTCCTTTACCTTATTCATTAATTACAATACATCACATACATCTTAATTTTGCTATAACAGCTTTTATGATTAACTAACTCCTGGTGTTTTGGGAGCTGGGTAAAGATATTGTTGGCCAGCGGTGACCACTTGATACCAGTTAAAATCAATGTCTGTTTGCTACTGTCTCCCTGAGTTACGTTACGATGGTTGCCTCGTTGCCTGTAACTGAAAACCACCACGGATTATGAGGGCGGCGGTGATACCCCCCCGGGCGAACTATTGTTCTACTAACTATTAATCTTCCATTAGATACAAAATTAATACTTCACTACTAGGAACGAACCCCAGATGACCGGTGACCACGAGTATACACTACAAATATTTTTGACGTCCCGCATGGCGCAGTGCAAACCACACCGATCTGACACACATTCCGAGTTCGATTCGCGGCCAAACAGATACCTAACAAAGATAATGGGTCTTGAGAAAAATAATGACTTTAGATTTCTATTTTGACACTGAATGTTTGTGTATTGGTCTCTGTAGATGTCCATGTGACCAACATACGGAATCGTAATTTTGGATTGTGAGTATAGAAAGGGTTATTTATTTATTTTATGTTTGAAGAATGCCAAACGAGCGGACAGGCTACCTAATGTTAAGCACTCACTGCAGCCCAAGGATACTGACATATGATCTCAAACAAACCTAAAGTTCTATTTGAGGTCGTACGTAGATGTGTCACTACTCATGAGGACTAAACTGATAGCCTCGATATAAGCGTGCCCGGCAACCGCACCTCTCCAACCGAAACAAAAATTGCTTCACGGCGGATTATGAAGACGGCGGTGGTACCTCCGCAGTCGAACGTCCTACCACCTATCACATTATTTATTTATCTCCAGTACGGATTGAAATGAACTTTGTACTGCCTGAAGACATAGCATTTATAGCATTTCAATGCTTATAAATATTTGCTATACCCCCAACAATCAATCGCGTTCATTGTAACTTAATGTCGGCTTAGACTTGGTTTATCACCCGTTCCGAAGACCATTGAATGATTTCTGCATTTTTCAAAATAAAACCAACATATTTATCTCATAATATAGTGTAATTGCTTGTAATAGATTATATCATTTATAATTTTATCGCGGCTAGTAATTTCCTACACGTGTATATGTTAATAACTGATTTGTGATCCCAGACGATTACCCTACTGCATATTATGTCGCTAATAATCCATTTCTTAGAAATCTTCTAAATACATAAAATTGGTCTACATCTATAATTGCTAAATCACTGTCAGTTCCAAGCTCATAATATGCTTATTTAAAAACATAAAAACATTTTTTCTTTTTATACGGTCCGTACGCGCTAGTTTTACAAACTGGCGCGAATATATATTATGTTTGAGAACCCGCGTGACGCAGCGGTTACCATACAGGTCTGACACGGAGAGGGTTCCGGGTTCGACTCCCAGCCAAGCAAACAACTAAATAACGCATTTAGATTTCAATTTTGAGTCTGGGTGTTTCTATACTCGTCTTGTATGGGTCCATAGCACTCACGACACAGGGTATCCTAGTGTGAGGAAACGAGAGTAGAAAGTTTTTTTTATTTTATTTTATCAATACAATAAAAAAATCCGATACATTTTTATTGTGAAAAAAAATCCATATGTTGAAATATCCACATGTTTTTTACACGCTAAGTCTCATCGTATCCTTGAACCCGGAACCGTACTGGTCTGACCCTCATCGGTATGGAAGCCGCTGTGCTAAGCGGGTCGACATGGAATGAAAAAAATCATATCCCCTGTTTTTTGGTAAAAAACAAGGTGACACAATACGAATGCACCCCACCATAATAATTTCTTTTCTTCTAAATGGAGCACCCTTAAAAGCAACATCCTTCCTGCCATTCAACATTAAACTTCAAAAGAAACGTAAGTTGAAGCGCCAATATAAAACTCCCAATGCAATTTAAATCGCATAGTTGCAAACATAGATCTATATAAATGTAGAAATGGCATATCGCCGTGTCAGAGGTGGTTGTGATTTGTATATTTTATGTATATACTCTTTAATGAAAACCTTAATAAAAAAAGAAACCGTGTGATGAACCACACTCCACAAGAGTGTAGTTCATCACTACCAGAACAAATGTTCTTACCGCCAAGGCATTGGCAACGCGTCTCGAATTGTCCGTCTCCATAAGGAATGTGAAGTGAATGAAGCTCAAAATCTCTTAACCTGACAGGTTTACCAACCATTGACATAAAAAGTCAAGACATTCAAAAATTTTTTTAAACTTAACAAGAGAATAACAAAAGTTTAGATCAATCGATTTGTAAAAGCTAACATCGATGAAAATAAAAAATATATATATTTATTTTATAGGATATTTTTACAATATTGATAATGTTATTATCAGTAATACAATTGATTTTTCATCAAGCATAGCTGATTATTAAATACCCATTTACAAGTAACAAACGGTTTTCAAATTAAGAGGATGGCATTTCATCAAGCATCAAACCTATGGCGCATTGCCGAACGAGCGATAAACCCTAGGGAGAATGGAATCTGTTTTACAGACGTTCCGAGATAGTTTAATGCTAATAGCATGTTACTACTTGGCGCACTACAGACCATTTTCTTGAGGTCATAAGAAGTTGCAATTGGAGGTTAATAGTGTAGTGATATGGAATTCAATCTTCCACTTTCGGGTCCGGGATAAGTTCTGCCACCACCCGAGATTGAATTGTGCGCGTATTAAAAATTAATAATAATTTGCTTCGATGCTGGAAAACAACATTCATAAGAGAGTTCTCCAGATTCATTTTTATAGTATCACTTTTTACCATCTGAAACTTTTGTTTTTTCTTTTATATTTAAAAATACAATTTTGTTTTAAGTAGCCAGATTGTTTACTTGCCAGATACTCTATTAATAATAAAAAGAACTAAAAAGTATAACATATAAACATTACCAAACGCTTCACCTACTGCATTTAATATTAATGGAGGTTGACCAGAATCAATTTTATCTAAAGATGTATTCAGAACTATATCCCAACAAATTTGCATTTATGTCTATAAACTTATCTGAACCTTGGTATGGTATGAATGTGATTAGGTTTGAATTCCGGATTTTAGCACCTCAATCTGATAATTCAAATATGAACATAATTTAAAATTAATGATCACTTTTAAAAATGACGCTGTGCATTGTGTAAAATTAATGATCACTTCATTTAAAATGATGGCATGCATGGTTGAACTTAATGATCACTTTTAAAAATGATACTGTGCATTATCTATTAATCACTTTCAAAAATGCGTAACCAAAGATGTTAAAAATTTACCAATCTGCACTTAGCCAGCCTAACAGATTATGGCCTAGCTCTTCTCATTCTAAATGGATACCCATTCCCAGCAAATGGACAGTAATTGATTGATGACAAATTATGATATGAAACAATTAATTAAAGAGCCAATTTAACACAGCGGCATTCTTATTTGTCTATTGCTTTCACAATATTTCAGTTTATATTTACATAAGCCTACATGGACAAGGCCAATAAGTGTCAAAGTGGTGCTTAAGTTGGCATTATGGTGATGAATAATTTGCCAAGAGACAGTAATGGGGTAATGATGCAAGTTTATGTGTGAAAATGCTTCCTGATTATGAAATTCATAACTTTGCATGATCTGACATGCACTTGGTCTCTAGTTGTCCTTGATATAATTGAAAAAAGAATGATATTATTTGAATATAATATTATGTCAGAAGAGATTATTTGACGTAACTTAGAGAAGAGGTGGGTAGGTGCCATAGGGAAAGGTTTTTTCAATAAATGTTTGTAAAAGTGAGAAGAACCTGAGATGCAGGGTTTTCTGTCGTTGTGAAATGCTTTGTTAAGGTTACTATGAAAGTTAATTAAAATAATTTGAATAGTGTACAGTATTTTTCTTGACATCTGTAATAATATTATAAAAAACAACAGGATATTTAGTTACATCTTCCTATGCACCCACCAGACATGGACAACTATTGTCGTGGGGTGGGCTATGAGTGTAAAATGGATTATTTATTATTAATATGAATTTTAACGGATTTATTGTTCTTCTACAATTAGGGATTACAATAAAAAAACTCTTTCTTTAATAGTGAAAGGACACATAATTAAAAAACAAACATGCCTGAGAGTTCTCTGTAAACATTGAAGGTGAATAAAGTCTACCAATCCACACTTGACTAGCGTAATAGACTATGGCCTAACTTTTGCCATTCACGGAATATAACATTTATGATATATTTAAATATACTTGGATATAGTTACACATAGTATACATGTGGCTGTAATGATAATACATAACGTACTCGATAATAAATACAAAATATAATTTAAATATAGAACTACTTTTCAAAATAAGACACAACAATCAATAAAATAAAATTCAGTCTCAGTAGCCATTTTATGTTGGATGTTAGTTTAAATACAGGTATTAATAAAGTTTCTATTACATTATTATAACTAAAACATTAGCTAATACAATACTTAACCTAATTCTAGAGCAGTTAGTGGAAAAACTCAAAAACAACTTACAAGGCACATAAGGGACTGCAGTAATTGTTGATTTCACGTATATTCTGTTTGAAAACTGCTAAATTTTAACATTAAAACTAAAACGAAAACTAAAAATCAAACAATAATTGTAAGTCACAACAAAAACAACACCAAACGCATAGGTACGTCAAGAACTCTCATTCAAGTTTCTACTGTCACAAATGTCAATGTCACTGTAGCGCTAAGATTCTTGTCTATGAAACCGATTGTGTCCAAACGTATATTCTGCAAATAGCTTTATTCAATAATGAACAGAATGTAATTAATAAAAAAATTGAAAACAGCTATACAAAATATTAACCAGAATATTAAGCTACTTACTAAAGTTTCACCGTGGGATCATAGATTTTGTATAAAACATCTAATTAAACAACATATACAATGAATGCAGACAAAATTTGATATAAATTGTTTATTACATTTGTTTTCCTATTAGAGCTGTTTGTGACAAACAAAATCGTTTTCAAAGAAATAGGTACCCACTTAACATTTTTTTTTGTTTTCATTACATCGTCTCATGATATAATTTATGACAATAGCATAATGTGACATATTAATATATGACGGATCAGTATGATATTAATCTCAACAGATGGCGTTAACGTGATTCAAATTGTAGACCCACTTATGTTAAGAATCCGATGAACACCTACACTTGCACAGTGAAACCCGATAAGTCCAAGAGCCTGTTTATTACATATCTAATCACAAATGTATAACGGTTAATCAGCTAGTATATCTATGTACCCACAATAAATTGCTTTAGGCGCATGGGCTGATTGAACCACCCTTTCTCCTCACTCTTCAGTCGCTAAAGAGTATATACGAGTATCAATTCAAATTATTTAAGATTATTTTCAGATGCAAATTTTAGTAAAACTGATTACAGTCGGTCTTTGATTCCATGTCGATATTTGATACGTTATAAACGTTGATAAAGTAATAAGAATGAAAAACATCGTATACATTATCAGTTAGATAAATATAACAATAAGCTAAAATATGACAGATTTAAAAAAGATTTAGCTACCTAAACTCTTAACTATTAGTAGTAAAAGGCTAAGGGCTTGGCAGTGAGCCAGACGAAGGTCTAGGAACTCAACAGATAAAAATAAATGAGGGCGGATAACATCGGTAACAATTGCTTTATTGACAGCATGAAGGATTAGTATTGAGACCATGTAGCTATTTATACCGACGCTAATTTTAATATAATGTACATGATGCATCTTCGTTTTCATTAGCATACGTTCCATATAAACAGATGTATAAACGCATCATATGCAAGTGTATTAATGCTGGTACTGTCGGTATTAATTATATATCGATATGAATTATGAATACTCAGTTTTACTATATCATCATCAACCCATTAATGCCCCACTGCTGAGCACATCTCCTCTCAGAATGAGAGGCGTCAGGTCATAGCCTACCACGCTGGTCAAGTGCGGATTGGTAGACTTCACACCTTTTAAGAACTTTACAAAGAACTTTTAGGTATGCAGAGTTCCTCACGATATTTTCCTTCACTTTTAAGCAAGTGATAATTAATTTCTAATATGCACATCAATTCGAAAAATCAGAGGTGCGTGCGGGATCGAACCCCGGAACCCCAGTGTAAGGGACCGAAATCTTGACCCATGCACTGTCACTGCTTGTGCTTGCTTTTACTTTATAATCGTAGACTAATTGTTGATATAAGTGATTAAAAATGTACGACCAATTGGTCAAAATAATAATATATATCACTCCGCAACGCTCCGTACATTTTTATACAAGTTTTATCAAAATAGACTCAGCTATGCCGTGTATGTGAGATTGCCATATTTTTTATCACTTATTGAACCACCGTTGAATTTACTTGCGGTAATACAGTCCAGTCAACTGGTGTAAAGTTTTTTTTATTCCGTGGTACAATTAAATGTAGTAAAAAATATATATTTTACTTAAGTACGGTCAAATGCACTGCCTCAAGAAGATTCAACAGTGATCCAGTAAACAGGACTATCCCAACTGTATAACGGGAAAAAGTGTTAAAAATGTGGAAATCTATCGAACATAGGATAAGGGCGAATAAGGTTGTATAAATGGTAAAAGATAACGTTTCCCGGTTAGGCAAGTGATTCAACATCGACCTCAAATGTAAACGTCCAAAATGTATACCGTGAATACGAATAATTATTTATTTCTTATTCATATAACAAACATCCATATTATTATTAGAATTATAATGAAACACGCCAACATTTTTTTTTCTAAATCTAAAAAGCAACACCAAATCAAAATACGTGAGTTTACTGTTTTTAACAACATCATCATCATCAACCCATTAATGTGTCATTGCTAGGCATGGGTCTCCTCGCAGAATAAGAATTATATTTATTGTATAATTGTAATTGAAAAGTGCGGATTGGTAAACTTCACACACCTTTAAGAAATTTACAAAGAACTTTTAGGAAACCTGTATAGTTTTCTCAGGATGTTTTCTTTCACCGGTTAAACAAGTGATAATTAATTTCTAATACGCACACGACTTCGAAAAAGTAAAGGTGCGTGCGCGATTCGAACCCTGGACTCCCAGTGTGAGGGACCAGAACTTTATCCACTGGGATATCACTGCTTTTAACAGCACAGAAACAGTAAATGAGTATAAAGACGAGTATGGAAAAACAAATTGTCTTTTTGTCAAACATACTTTAGTTCATTCGAGTCCAATTATTGGGCTCTACTTGTTTCTCTTACTTTGCTTTTAGTCTGACGAAAATTATTAGCTACATACACGAGCCAGCATACGGTATTTCAACTTTTTCCTTGATTTACCGACGGTACATGATACAGGTGGACTTTCTAGCATGGAAATAGTGTATGAACGTACAGTCCACCTGATTGTGAATGGTCACTGCCGTTCATGGACGTCTGTAGTCATTCCTAAACAGGATTAAAGTCCTAAATAAGGTCGGCCACAGGTGCGTTGCTACACTTTTTAAAATTTGAGAATAGCAAACGTGCATGCAAACTAACTGATGTTAAGCGATCACTGCAGTTCATTTACACTCACATCTTACCTCATATAGGATTTAAGTCCTATCTGAGGTCATACGTAGATGTATTACTTACTACTCTTGAGAACTAAGATGGTCGCCACACTGTAAATGTACCCGACAACCGAACCTCTCCAATCGAAACAAGAACTATTTCACGGTGGATTATGAGGGCGGCGGTGGTACTTCTCTGGCCAAAGTATAGTTCTACCACCTACCATAACCTTGAGGAATATATTGAAAAGCCTTGTAAGTGTCTCATTTCACACCTTCAACTCAGAACACAGCATGTAAGCAGAGATACCCTAATGTATAAAAATTTCGGGCTCTCACACTGGCAGTCCAGGGTACGAATCCCGCACGCACCACTGATTTTTCGAAAGTATGTGCATATTAGAAATTAATTATCACTTGTTTTAATGGTGAAGGAAAACATCATGAGGAAACCTGCATATCTGAGAGTCCACTGAAAAGTTTTTGAAGGTGCATGAAGTGTACCAATCCACACTTAGTCAGCGTGGTGGACTATGGCCTGACCCTTCTCATTATGAGAGGTACTCCATGTCTAACAGTGGGACAATAATGGATTGACGATGATGAACACAGCAGCGAATGTTGATATAAAGCAAAAATGGATGTAGCAGTGAAGCAACCGGGTTCTACCTCCATCTTAACCTACTTTGATCACTTAATTATGTTAAAGAAGTTCACTTCATTATGTTCTCCACAACTTCAAGGTTGACTGGAAGAAAATACTATTTAGCATTAAGACTGCCTTTTGTACCACTATTTTAATTTGGATATAGAATAAACAAATAAATAAAAGTTGACCATTTTACCGATAGAGTAAAATCATACACTCAATGGGTCGTTGATCGTAACATTTCCGTTACAAAATGATTTTTATATGTAGAGTAGCACAAAAATAACCTCCCGGGAGTCGCTGCGTATGCGCCGCCAGTCGGGACAAGCGCCGGCGACTGGACGTGTGCCGCTAGCCTAGAAATATCTCGGACTACGATTAGTTTCCCTAAAAGAATATCTTTTTAACTGTGCTGTGACCGATAAACCCAAAGAAATGTGACGTCAATATGATATAGTGTCTGGATGCGCTCCAAGTGTGCTGTAAACCGTATACGTATAAGGGCATCTGCTTTTGCTCCTTTGAGACTGGTAATTTAATGAAGTGAATTTAAGTCGTAATAATAACGTACAAACGTTAATGTTGAAAAAAATTAATTAAGTTTCAATAGTTATAATGTTAGGACCATATGTGCACCATAGAATGAACTCTGTAGATGAGTTCGCCCTTTTTGGAAAACGTGGCAGCCAACATTAGTTACATTATTACAAATGTCGTTGAAAATGGTGAAATGCTGGATAAACTTGGATATTGTAAAGATTGCACCGAAAATGCAGTAGTCAATTATACGAGTTTCAATATTTGAAAAGTTCGAAAAGATTAAGTATTTTTTTTACCGGATATTTTTAATTAATACAGTTTTATTGACACATGAAAGACAAATGAAAACTTTTTTAGATTACACTGTTTTTGGGAATTACGAATGCTACTTTAATATAGTGGAGAAAAAAGTCTTAAATTCAACAATTTCAATAACACACCTGATGTCAAGACAGGGCAGTGTTTTAAGGGTGGTAGAACGTAGTAGAACCTTTCGGGGTTCAATTCCGAAACCACCATCGCCGCACTTATATATGTCCTATATCAATAGTGGTGAACACTGCCGTGTTCTGATGCCCACTTACCATCACATAGACTGCATGCTTGTTTGAAATTGTCATGCTATATAAAATCCCCTGAATCATGATACATCGCTAAATGTAAGGAGTAACTTGGAATACCACTTATGTTGGCTAGTGTATTCTGCTATAAATTTCCCTTCAAACTTCCAAAAAACGTAGCAGAAATAAATGTAACCGTAGTACTGGAATTAACTAAAATATGTGAAAATATATGTAACTTGACTTTTCTTACGCGTCTTTACTCCTACACTAAGATAAATTGGAACATTATTTTATCATCTCGTCATATATTACATTGATAAATGATACAACTAGAGTTGAATATCTTCTCACAATATTAAAATTAATTATATTAAAAAATGTTGAACAACAATTCTATGTGACTGCCAAATATTGCTCTAATATAGGATTAAAGAAAAAATGTTAAGACTTATTCACCAGCATCGTCATCGACCCATTAACGTCCCCCTGCAGAAGACGGGTCTACTCTCAAAGTGAGAAAGGTTAGACCATAGTCGACCATGATTGTCAAGTGCGGATTGATAGACTTCACACACCTTCGAGAACTTTACAAAGAACTCTCAGATGTGTGTTCCCTCAAGATGTTTTCCTTCGCCGTTAAAGCAAGTGATAATTAATTTCTGAAACACACATAATCTCGAAAAATCGGAGATAGGTGCGGGAATCTTAATCAGTAGGTTATCATTGCTTTTAAATATATTAAAAAAAGATTTATAAAATATATATAGATAAATATAGATAGAAGGTATAGGATTTAATTTTCCTTGGAATTATTATGCGCATATTTACATTTTATCTGCAAGCTCTTGTCGAAGAATAGCTGCTCAGTTTTATAGTTACAAGTTACAGTAAGTTAACGTGACCTTCAGAGTAGTAGCACATCTCTCATACTGAAGTTCAATTGTATTTAAGGCTTATTTTGCAAGTAGTTTGATTGCAATGGTCGCTAGGATATGGTTAGCTCGAACGCAT
>DWKL01003073.1:0-11908 GCA_018249415.1 Phareas burnsi | reverse complement strand
TAACGTTTCATATCTACGGGTCCATGGGCTGGACCATTTAACATTAGCTTGCCTATATGCTCGTTTGCTACTCTTCTAACATAAAAAAAACTCCTCAATGTAATGCTTTAGTCTCCTACGCTGTCCACGGAAAGAGAGCGAGTGCTGACATTCGGGGCGACACAATACGTCAAACAACACGTCAGCAAATAAGTACTAAAACCGATTACATCGGTAACTTAAACATAATGGAACAACGGCGAATCGCACTAAACTTGCGAGAAATCCAACTTCCCACCTCTATTTACACCAACTTACTGCTTTCTGGTAAATCTTGTACATTGAATGAAGACTGAAGACTTTTCAACTCGCAATTAAAATGGCAGTACTGAACTTAAAATTACTTCCGCTAACAGCATTTTGCAGAAGACTTCCTTCGTGTTACTTACGGTAGTTTTCTCGCAAATAATGTTTCTTAAATCGTGATGAAACGGGAAGATAAATAAACGCTTCGATCTCTTTGTCGTGGATGCTGTGGACACATAAAAGACGAGTGCACAAACATCCACGAGAAACACAAATCTAAATTCACCGTTTAGATGTCTGTCTGGTCAGGAATCGAACCTGGCACCCTCTGCGTATCATACCGGTATGGTAAATGCTGCGCCACGCGAGCCGTTACATGTTAGTGAAATATAATATATTATATCTGGAAAGGCACTGAATCTTTTGACGATCAAAAAGAGGTAGTTATCAATGGAATCATAAATTGCTAACAAAAATCAATAATTCATAAATAGCAAAATTCATGAAAATTTGATTGGAGCGCGCCGCCGTCACACCACTGCCTAAAAGAGCATTGTTAAACGCTGCTGTGTTCTTCGACGAGTGATACTGACACGACACGTTCCAACAAGTCCTCGAGAGTAACAATATATAGATACTCAACCGCAGGTAAGACTTCAAACTTATTCCTATTAATTCCAGGTGTCCATACGCTACCGCGATCACTCACCATCAGGCGGACTATGTTTTTATGTGAAAAGAGTAGCCAACCAGCTGGCAGGCCACCTGCTGTTAAGTGAACACTGCAGCCTATGGACACCTACACGTAACTTCAAACAGAACTGAAGTCTTATCTGAGGTCGTATGTAGAGGCGTTACTACTCCTGAAGTCTAAGATGGTAGCCTCGCTGTAAGTATACCTGGCAACCACACCACTCCAATCAAAACGCACGAATTGCTTCCCAGTGGATTGTGAAAGCGCCGGTGGTACCTCCCCGGATGAACTATAGTTCTTCCGCTTATTAAACTTTTTTTGTATGTTTGTAAAATAGCAAACGAGCATACAGGTCACCTGATGTAAAGTGGTCACCGCAGCACATGGACACCACATCCAACCTCAAACAAAACCGAAGTTCCGTTTGAAGCTGTATATGGATGCGTCACTACTCCTGAGGACTATGATGGTCGCCTCGCTATATGTGCGCCTGGCAACCGCAGCTCTCTAACCGAAACACAACAACTGCTTCACGGCGGATTATGAGGGCGGCGATGGTACTTCCCCAAATGAACGATTGTTCTACCACCTATTAAACTTTCCAGTATTTCTATGCTATAAAAAAATCATTATATTTTTGTTGACCCGAACCCGAAGCTCGTGTGTCCTTTACGTAAAGTCGAGAAGCTGAATATGTGGAGTGGTAAAATTGAAATCTCATTGGGCGGGACAAGGGCCCGCGATCGCACCGTGATTCGCGGTATTTTATTGCCACCGCACCTTATCTTCGGTCCATATTTCGGAGCTTCCGACGTCACACGCGGCTTTTCGACTCACTCTTTGCTATCTGTAGCATATTCTGGGTGTAATACAGTTATCTGTGACTATATAACTCTTCACCCGTCTGTCTAGCTATGTAATTATTGTTTTATTTACTTTATTCACAACTTACATTATCTTCCGATGTGACGCGGGGTTTTTCAACTCACTCTGTAACTTCTCCAGTATACTCTGGATATATAAATGTATCCTTATCTTCTATCAGTAACTAAATGTACTTTTTATATGTGGTAGAACTGTAATTCTACCGGGGATATATCACCGCCGATCTCACAACCCTGTGTTTCGGTTGGACAAGTTCGGTTTTCTCGTACAAGTTACTCATAGTTATGAAAAGTGACACATATACGTACGTATAAGGCTTCAGTGTTGTTTGAAGCCAACCTCAAATCCTCATATATGTATGGGCATGAGTCCACATCCCATATAGGTTGCAGTGACCATTTAATATCATGTTACTTGCACGCTCGTTTGCTGCTCTTCTGAAATATAAAAAAATAATAACTTGTCTGCTCTGGAGATTTCAATCACCATGGACATGAACAAACAAAACACAAATTTCGTGAGGATTTTTGTACGTTTTTCTCATGGTTCTTTTTTCAACATAAATTTAAGAGTAAAGTACATTAGGAAATTAAATTGCAAAGGAACGCACGAAAATCTAGAGACACATTTACGAATGAAACGGTAAACGGAGCGTAGTTAAGACCAGGTTTCACTAACGTAGTTTTTAATCTTTTAAGTACAGCTTCCAAAATCTGGAGCCGTTAGACGACGTATCGTATATATATATGGAGTAGAAAAAATGTTTTATAATTCATATATTCTGTGGAAATTAATCGGTTGCTTTCACGGTGAAGGAAAACATCTTATTTCGCGAGAAAAGTAGCAAACGACAGTGCAGGCCATCTGGTGTTAAGTCGCTGCGACCCATGGATACCCACATTTAACCTCAAACCGGGCTGAATGCCTATTTAAGGTTGCAAGTTAATGAGTTACTTTTCCTTAAAACTAAAATACACGCCTCGCTATAAGTTTACCCGGCAACCACACCTCTCCTACCAAAACACAAGACCTGCTTCAGGGCGGATTGTGAGAAGGCCAGTGGTACATCTCCGTACAAACTATAGTACTACCACTTCTACCACCTATTTATATACACATCACTTGTGTTGCATGTATTGTGTAATATGTGATGTACCAAGTGTATAAATAAATACCTGCTTGTACTCTATGATGTAAAGGGGAGTAAAGCCTATAAATGCACACTAGTCTATCGTGGTGGTCTTCCCTTCCCACTGTAGAACCTCTCATTTGAATCAAGAATCTTCGTCATCAACCCGTTACTGTATTTTAACTTATAGTTTAAAACCCACTACTGTCCCACTGCTGGGCATGAGTCTCCTCTCAGAATGAAGGATAAAGCCATAGTCCACCACACTCACCTATTGCAGATTAATAGACTTCACACATCTTCGCGAAATTTACAGAGGGCTCTCAGACGTATAGGTTTCCTCAAGGTGTTTTCCTTCACCGTTGTAGCGAGTGATAATAAATTTGTAATTCGCACAAAATATCAAAGTTGCATGCGGCATTTGAACCCCGGACCATAAATGCATTCATGAGAAACTGGTCTTACCTTTGTTCTGTATTTTTTAAAATCAATATAAAAATACACCAATTTGGTACAACTTTGTTTTTCAGACAAAGCTCGCTACACGTACATATGTAACAATAAAAATGGGGACAATAATTGGGACAGGTATGAGTACATGCACCCTAATTATAAGTAGGGTCCCATTTAGAATTGCTTCCGTATGGTATCGGCTAAGGGATCCAAATGCGGATGTGCCCTGGAAGCATATTTTCCCTGGGTATCCCATTTGGCCCTTGTTACATTAAGCTTCGCCGGGAGCGAGGGAAGAGTTCAACTATGTGGAAAAAAGAATTCCCCTGCTTTGTACTCGATGCTCTTGAGATATGAAAAACGAATTTAATTAAGTCCCGTATCGTTGCCCGAAATTGAACGATGAAATTAGCAAAACTCGAGTCACTTTCGCCTCGATACCCATATCGTTTGCTGTTTACGTTCGTTTAAATATGCGTCAGAGTTTGGTCTAGTGTAACTTTTCGGGGAAATTAATTTTTTTTGAGAGATATATATTTGGAGAGATAAAGAGATATATATATATATATATATGTATATATGTTTGTGTTTGTGTTTGTGTGTGTGTGTGTAACTTCTAACGCGGATACATAACGTACGTACGTTCACGCACACATTTTTTTATTGTCGCACTTAATTGTAATAATTAATAATAGGTACAGTTTGTTAGGCTTCACACACCTTCGGGAACATTCAGATGTGTAGGTGTCCTCACGATGTTTTCTTTCACTATTAAAGAAAGTAGTAATTTCTGTCATCTTTATTTGCAAGGAATTTTCATTTTATTTTACTGGAACTTATTAGGCTTTTTGAGACCTATTGGTACACGCAACTACCACCGCAAAGTTAAGTTCATTCACGTCGTCTCATAAAAAACCTTGCTTGTATTTTTTTTTTATTTTGTAAAGTATCAAACGAGCGTGCAGGTCACCCGATGTTAAATGGTCACCGCAGCCCGTGGACATCCACATCCAACCTCAAACAAAACCGAAGTTCCGTTCGTCGTTCGATTACCAAAGTATCTCTAATTAAGTTCAAGTAAAACTCTAATATCCACCAATCCTACTTACCAAGTTAATCATATCCGATCATTTACGTAGAAGCCGTGTAACAGATGAAGCACTTACGTAGATAATAACATACTTACGGCTAATGAAGCCGAAGATTGCGAGTCAAGACATTCTTCAAAGTAATGGCAACTCATCCTCACAGCGGATCCCGACCTGGTCATAATGGCCACCTTAATTGAGCGGTTAATAGAAATACCCGTCAAAGAACAATAGGCCGCAGTGAACAAGCGAAACAGAACAGTAACAATGATGTTTAGTATTTGGAAGAGCTGTAATTTTGAGTTTGACGAGCACTGGAGTACGTGGGTTGAACCCTTCATGGTTCAACACTAATCAGTGCTATAAACACTGCTGCTTCTAGGTTGAAGGATAAGGTTAGAGAGAGACAGTTAAGGCGTTCCAACTTAGTTCTGGGAGTATCAAAGCAGCTGTCACCAACCTCAGATAGGATGATGTTAAATATATATGTATGTATATACATGGATAGCAGAGACCATACATCATCAAGTGGACTGGATACTCGTATTTCTATTCTATAAAATACATTGACTCGTTGAAGATCGGTGAAGAATAAGTAAATTGCTTGTCGGAATTACATAAATCAAAAGGAGCGCTCATAAGTATGGTAATTGGCACTGAAAACATAACATAATTACCAGCAATCGTCGTCCAGAGTTAGAAATGCTCATAAAAAATTAATGTAAGCTTTCACCCGAATACAATTATGTCTAAATTCATAATTTAAAGATGGCTGAAAATTAAATCCATGATCCACAGCGGCACGAAAATCATAGAAAGTATTGTAATTACTATTTCAATAATTTACTCAACGCTATCATACCAGAAACTAATATCAATAAAAGTCTTACCGCTACTGAAAAAAAGATCGCTTAAAATCTCCAGACTGAATCAGTTACCGAACAATAGTAAGATCATATTTCAACGCAAGATAAAGTCTCCCTTATATTTCTCCCAAACTAAGTTGCGAATCTTACCGATTCCAGACTAAATAATTTCTGTGTCCCGTTGCAGACACGGGGACGATTTATTATCTGTCATTACCGTGGCAATATAGCAGTAATGATGCGATCCCCGAGCAAGCGGGGATTATTCAAACACCTCCCACGTAATAAGCACTGCCTAAGGAGTTCGGACTTGATAAGCCATGGAGACAATAAACAATGTCATGCTTGTCACAATATATCATTACCGCGCAAATGACAGTTCATGACACGGTAATGATAAATACAGAAGATTTACATGACTAAGTGAAAGCTCTTATAAGATTATGTATGTTATTATAATAGTTACTTTATTGTTATGAGGCCAACGGATGGTTGTTTACAAACAAACTACAAACATTTGTACGTTTATGAGGAAACATATTACAAGGTTGTAATTTAAGACAACCAACTCAGTAATAGGATAGCGTTTGATTATCCTTTTTATGATGGTTATAATATAACATATTTGGAAATTTTATATACCAAAAACAAAAATGTAACGAATGGATAATTAGCTGTAAATTGCAAATAAAAATTTTCATTCTAAGTTTAAAAACCAAAATGATAGTGTGTTCAGGTTACAAAATATACTGTGTTGCGATCTAAACACATAAGATTATAATCCTATAAACTTGACTATTAACGTCATCATAATGTCCTTTGCCTTCGAAACATACCAAGCAAACATCACTTGTATATCATTACCAGCTTATGAACAAGACGTAAGCGCTCCATACACCGACACAGCTCACTACCGTTCCATTTAGCGAACGCTCATGTCACGTAAACGCGCTTAATAAGAAACAATTTAGCGGGCGATTTTCTCAAACAAATAACGCGATTGCCGCTGCTGGTCCCCTCGAGCGATTTGCGCCAAGTGGCGATTAATTCGCGCGTCGGAAACGTACCATCATCGTGACGCAGCGATGAAACGCAAGTTTATAAGCCAAGTCACCCTATTTGAGTCGATCGTTTCAAAGCCCGATGTATTGATACGAGTTATCCGCGATTGGGCACCGCTGTTTAGCAGATTCCATTTGACGGGAAAGACTTAAAAGTTTAACGTAGACATTGTCCACTTATACTTTTATTGTGGTAACCTAATATGTAATCTACGTGACGTTAAGTATCTACTTCTCATTGTCGCCATGGCTGCGACTTTTTATATCCGACTGCTGGGCTCGGGTTCTCCCTACAATTGTGGGAGGCCTGGAGCATACTCCACCGTGCTCCACCACTGCACTCTTTCTCATTCACGCTATGGGTGCAACTCTTTTTTTTTTCCCATTACTGGGGACAGGTCTCTTACGAAAACTAGGGCAGGCCTGGTGTTACTCTAATTCAAATTGTTGGAGATACAGAACACACATGGCCAACCCGTGTTGGATTCTTGTAAGCCTTGTTTAAGGCCTACAAGGATAGGCTTTAACAACTGCTATCCAATGATAACAACCGGGACCGATATCTTAACGTGCTTCCGAAGCACAGCAGCGCGCCTGAAATTTAGTAACCAACGGTATGAACATTGTAGATGGGTGAAGGGTGGCAGTAACTTAACACCAGGTGGGATGCATGTTTCTTTGCTAATTCCGTTACATAAATAGAGCATTGATAGCCCAGTGGTAAGATTCCGGACTACCACGCGGGAAGTCCGTGATTCAAACACCACATAAACTCTGAAACTAATAATCATTTGCATTAACGGCGAAGAAAAGCAACGTGAAGAAACCTGTACAGCTGAGTGTTTTCTGTAGTTCTCGAAGGTGTGTGAAGACTATCAATCCGCACTTAGCCAGCGTGGTGAACCATGGTTTAACCCTCATCATTCGGAGCGGGAACCGTACCTAGCTGTGTGACAATAGTAGGTTGAATGTCGATTTTTTTATCTGTGCTACTATGTAACATTTCATAATAAGTAAACGTTAAAATAGAGACGTCTTTACGACAAATGTGAATACATTTACGACAAATATGAAAGAACTAAAACGTTTGAATGGAATGAATAAATAAATGCAACGCTCGCACTCCCGGGAATATAATTTAATCGCCCGCTCAAGAGATACGAGTATTAGCTCAAATGAGAGGAACGAGCCGCGTTAGTGTGTGTTGTAAATACACGTGTGTTACCGATGTGTGATATGGATGATTTGAAATGTAAAATGTGCGGCGACCTAGGGTAGTACTATTGTCTTTCCGTGACTTGTAGGGCGTTGTAGGAAGGTTTAAGGGATTAAATCCAGCAGATGTGCAGCAGAGTTTGAAGTGACTGTTAGTGGCTAATGTTCATGCGCGCTTCCAACAAAATAAACAAAATTTTGTAAATTTACGAATTAAGGGTATTTATTCGTATAATTCCCTTTTTTTTTATTTTAAATTTATTCATCTATTCCCCAATATTTTCTTTTAAATTTACAAACCTAAAGTATTTATTCGTCTTATTCCCATTTTTCTCATTTTCCGATTTACAGAACAAGAGTATTTATTCCTGTAATTCCCAATTTCTTTCTTTTAAATTTCGGACCAAAAACATTTTCGTCAACTTCCCAATATGTTGTTTTAAATTTAAGGACAAAGTGTATTTTTTGTTTCTAATTTGGTATAATTCAATCGCTGAGATAAGTAAATAATAGTGCGTTCTCATAAAATATCTTCGTACATATTACGCGACCTTGTCTGGACATAAAATATTTGACCTCTCAGACCTTTACTCCTTACTCGTATTTAAAAACAAGTTGAACTTTATATGTTACCTTGCTTTTCACTCAGTGACATTTACCTCTGCATACGTTTAGTTTTATCTATGAGGATGATTCACACCTGACGGTGGTGATCGATGTGACTGAGTTGTACGACATAGTTCAACTCACGTTGTACTCCTGGAAAAGTAATTAGTTATACGTGGTAGAACTATAGTTCATCCGGGAAGTATCATTGCCGCCCTTATAATCCGCCAACAATCAGTTTTTGTGTTTCGGTTGGAGAGGTGCGGTTGCCCGGCACACCTACAGCGAGGCGACCATTTTAGTCCTCAGAAGTAGTTACGAATTTATGTATAACTGCAAATAAAACTGCAGTTTTGTTTGAGGTTAGATATGGATGTCTATTGATTGCATTGACCACTTAACATCAGGTGGCCTGCACGCTCATTTGCTACACTATAAACATTAAAAAAGTACCACCTGTATTAGGTACGCCCTACCATTATCCACAGTCTCTCGTTCCCTACGTCACGTCAACGTCTTAAGGCGTTAAGTCCGCCTTGTGAAAACAAGTTTTACAATAAGTGTAAATAAATAAATATTACAAAATCGTACGATATATTCAGGTTGATGTAAAACCTCCTATAAGGTGCTCGTCTTGATATATGGATGCTTTATTTGCTCTCTGGTGTCAATGCACTTTTATGTGAACAAGTTTATTATGCACGACGGTGACAAGACCCACGTTTAATATAAAGACAGGAGAGATCTTAGAGATTCATAACTTAACATTTGTACATATGAACTATGTTAAATGGCGAACGCTGTTTCGCAATAGTGTACCACTTAGTTAAATTTATATTTTATGACGCATATAATAAGTTTTTACTAATATTTTATTAATATATATATATACATATATTAATAAAATATTAGTAAAGGCGGGATAGAGCCGAATTTTGTAGCACGTAAAGGCTTACGTGGATCATGAGTCATTTAATTATGCTAATTAAACATCTTTATTTAACAAAAACTTTCAAAAACGTTGAAATAAAAATTAAGAGGGATTTTAACAAAAACAAATATATAATTTAGGCAAATGTATTGTGTAATAACTATTTATATTTTTTGAAAGACACAAATTACCTATAAGTAGTAACTCCATTATGATATGATAGCGTTGATAACCTAATGATAAGAGTCCGGCTTCTGACACCGGGAATCCGGGGTTCGAATCCCGCGCGCACTTCTAATTTTTAGAAGTTATATGTCCATTAAATATTAATTATCACTTACTTTAATTGCGAAGAAAATAATCGTACAGAAATTTAAATGCCTAAAAGTTCTCCGTGAACGTTCTCAAAGGTGTGTGACGTCTACCATTTCGCACTTGATCAGCGTGGTGGACCATAGCCTATACCTTGTCATTCTCAGAGCAAACCCATACCCAGCAGTGGGACGATAACGGGTTGATGATAATGAGAATCTCAATGTGTTTTAAGTACTTTCCTACAACGATCACTGACTGACTTGTCTCAATGAAATTTATCAGGACCGCTAAAAATTTCAGCGGAGAGGCCATGCTTAAATGAAATTCCAGTTACTTCAATGAAAACAATATAAATATATTTTTGTAATTTAACATATATTATTTATATCTATTAAATATTACATACGCTTTAAGTTATCTGACTGTGAATACATTATCTCGGATCTTCAATTATGCTCCGAGTTATTAGATTGTGGTGTAAATATTCAGACCCTAGACCCCAGCTAAATAGAATTCCAATCATTAGTCGGCCACTCCTTTCCCGAAAACAGGACCTGTTAGGTAATATTGTGGCAAGGGATTTTGGGTTAAGCAGAAAACGGGGCTTATCTAATTGTTACTCACGACTATCTTAGTTTCACAGAAGTCTGTTTTAGGCAGTGTTTCAAGCAATAAAAATCCCTCTCACAATGGACGTAACATGTGAACTTTGTTTATATATTATAATAGATTTTTCTTTTTCTATTGTAGATTATAATTCAGCTTTGATACTAAAGGAAATAATGATTTAAATAAACATATTATTCTAATATAGGTGCCACGTCTTTAAAACTGAACCAACGATTGATACACTTCACATACTTTCAAACTTTACAAAGAACTCTCAGGTTTGTAGATTTCCTCACGATGTTTTCCATTACCTTAAGCGAGTGATAAATTAATTTCTGATGCGTGCGAGATTCGAATCCCGGTCTCCCCTACCCTCTCTCGGTCTCACACTTGAGTGAGAGGCCGGAACCATGCCACTAGGCTATTACTGCTACTTTGTATAGCCATGCTTGCTTACAGCAATGCCCTTTCTAAAAGAGTCCATCCACAAAGGGATAAATAAAGGAGTATATCTATTAAAGGATTTCTAAAGGCACTTCGATAAAAATGCTAAGCCGCTACCAAAAACTACTTATAGCAATACTTATAACGTCTATTTAAAAATAACAAATAATCCACATATAAACATAGCAACGGTACATAGCGTACATTCCGGCGCTAAACGTGCCATGAATCAAGGGAACGCTGAAGTTGATTACAGCTCAGTTTAACGCTTTATAATGAGAGTAGGTGCGGGGGCGACGTGCAAAATGCTATTCCTGTTCATTAACCCGACGACAATGTGACGACAACGAGGTGAAATGATGACTTGTCACGGCCCGAGGCAGGTGTTCCCGCGTTTTCAACGAAAAATTGCGAATAGACATTTTGGGATCACGTTGGGTTGGTCATTAGCTTCAAGGAGTAGTTAGATATATTTTTGTTAGAAGAGTAGCTAACGAGTGCAGGCCATCTGATTTTAAATGGTCACTGCAGCCCATGAACACCCGCGTCAAGTGTAAACAACCCAAATTAAATTAGAAACAAAAAACCCGACTGCAAAAATACTTATATGTAGTCGCTAATGCCGCGGCAAAAAGAAATTCCGTAACGCCATCTTGATTCTTTAAAATGCCAATCTGATGTCACTCACGTCTTTAAAAATAAATCTAACAACAATTCATATAAACACTATCAAGCCGCTCAATCCACAGCTTGTAAGAAATAAATAGACATATAAGCCCTGCTTCTATCGTAGTCGGATAAAAAAACATCCGATACACCTATTTATACCTATCCTCAACGAAATCTCAAATCTACAGGCGCTTGGCACGAAAACACTTTTGAGAATATAAATGTCCGTTTTACTTGTCTATGTGTTTCCTTTATTTTTCCGCTACATCTAGTAACTTATATGTGACATTTCACACTAACATTACTCGTTCTACGGACCGCCCACCGCGGCCTACTTCCGTTTAGCCAAAACAACCTATCTCCATCCCTTCCTGTTACTCAAATTTATGTCTTCTCCTCATATATTTACATTTCATATCAGATTTAACGCTTAATTTTCACGCCCAGATTTATTAAACATGAAAATCTGCGCTAACCTGACCGTCCCACCGCGAATACCTAAACGTAACGCCCTAAAAAGGTCTTTCATGCAAAAATAAAGTTTTATTTGAAATTTTTATAATCATAACAGCAATCGGTTGGATACCTCCAACATTTGGGGAAAATTCCAAAACATTTTTATTTTTTGCAAACAGTTTTTTTTTTTGTATACGTTACC
>DWKL01003072.1:0-11908 GCA_018249415.1 Phareas burnsi | reverse complement strand
TGCATGCTCGTTTGCTACCTTACAAACATAAAAAAAAACATATTAATCGTGTTCATTTCAACCTATATCTGTATTGCTGTGTCAATGGAACATAAGAATTATATTTACCTCATGGACTCAATTAAACTGCTCACACTTGAACCTGAAAATGCAGATTGGGTTAATTGGAATATGGTACAACGGAACCAACTTGTAGAATAAAATTTCCACGCAACAGGAGCCGCGGGAATAATTAGATTAAAGTTTCCCCTATTCCTGTACAAACATATCTGGAATAATTATATAATGAATTGAGGTTTCTGTTTGTTGCAAACTTGTTTGGGTAATTGTGACGTAATTGGAGTGGGTCATCAAGTTGTAGTATATTTTGTTCGTTGGAGTTTTGTGGCTTAATTAGTGCAACATCGAGTGTTTATTTGTTTTTAAGTGAACTTTGCTGGTGGCATTCGATCGTGATTTTGTAATCAGTGACTGAATTTGGCGACGCGCATGGCGCAGCGGCTACCATACCGGTCTGACACCCAGAGGGTTTCGGGTTCTATCTACAAATCTGGGAGATCTCTATAAAGTTCTCGAAGATGTGAAGGTGTGTGTGAATGTGTGATGAAGTGTGAAGTCTATCAATCTGCACTTGAGAGGACGGTGGACTATAGCCTAACCTTTCTCTTTCCGAATCGAGACCCGTGGACAATACTGGAATAGTGATGGGTTGATGATAATGATCATGGTTGCAAATAGTTACGCTATCCGAAATTATGATGGCCACATTGAATTAATTGATCAATATTATTATTACTTCCTCGACCTGTATGACATTGCAGTTATCGGTTGATATACAGAAGGTTCCGGGTTCGATTCTCGTCCAGACAGACATCTAAATGATGAATTTAGATTTCTGTTCTGGGTCTGGGTATTTGTGTATTCGTCTTGTACGTGTCCATAGCACCCATAACACGGATATCTATTTATCCCAGAGTGGGCCTATGATTCTAGAAAGCGTGTTGTTTACTTGGCTGTTCACAAATTCTTTGTTTAGAAATATTTTTAAGATATTATTATGGCCTGCATTTGTTTCTTGTATATCTTATATATTTTACGTATTTTTTCTATTCGTTAAGATTAATGCGTTATATTTGTAGCAGTGATAGCTGAGTGGTGGGATTCCAGCGCACTACGCTAGCAGTCCGGGATTGAAAATCCGCACGCACCTCTGATTTTCTAAGTTACGTAAGGTAATTTATGTTAACGGTAACGAAAAACATAGTGAGACCACCTACACATCTGTAAACTGCTCGAATGTATATGAAATCTACCAATCCGCACTTGGCCAACGAGGTGAACCATGGGCTCCATGGTCTCCTTATCATCCTGCCCAGCAATGGAACATAAGTTGATGATGACTATGATGGTGAATATGTTTATGGCTTTATCTTGCAATCTTGCAGTTCGTTGAGCCCGGTGGGCAAGAAATGTATTGTTTATTCGCAAGCACATATACATAACACAAAAACACTTACCCTAATTATTCCGGGTATAAGATATTTCTAAATCCACGAATATATATATTTTTTAAAAATCCCAACGGAAATGTTAACTAACCGTTGGGCTAACTTTAGAAAATTTGCTCTCCCACATAAAATTAAACTTGCCGCTTCCGAAACATGTGTACAATATTAACGGGCGCCCAGCTTTGGGAAATATTAAACCTCCTCTCACTATTATACAGCAGTAGTTTTACAGAATATAGTTTTTTCGGAAACTCTACCCTGCTTATAATGGTCTACTCCACTTCGATCCCTCGGCGCCCGGAGTTCTTATTTATGATTAAAACATCTCATCAGCGCACTGAAACCATGTCAGGTAAATAACACAAAAGTTTTTGTCTTCCATTTTAAACAAAAGAGTAAAAATCATGGATTCTCATTCAGTAAAGTTACAGATGAACAATCTATGGACACTAACTGTTTAATCAGAGAATCCATTGTGAGAGATCTCACCGATGGAGTATGTATTCGTAGTTAAATAATGTATTAATTATGTATTACGTATTATTTCAAAAAGTTTATAGTTCAATTTTTATGACTTAAAGAGTCCCAATCTTGGATTTTGCGTATCCTAAGACTAATTCCAACTTTTATAAAAATGAAGATAGGAGATAGAATCTCCAGCGGATCAGACAATACCTCCAAATAAAATAAAATTAACCCAAATTATAATATTTTTTAAAGTTTCTTAGATGTCCAAGTAGAATGAATGTTAATGTCCCCGTAAATCACATCTGCAGTTTAGTTTGGTTAATATGAAATAAGAATAATTACATTACTAAGCATTGTTAGAAAAAGTTTTCTAAATAATTAATCACAAGAATCAAAGAACTACATTAAAGATTTTCGCAATGTTGATACAATATAAAATTAAATATAGTAAGTAAACATTTAAAATTACGTAATAATTTTATCGTTTATTATTATTGAAATCGATTACAAATGAACCAATAAATTCGATACACATTTCTCAGTATATCACTTAATTAATCTCGATCACATATCACAGTATTATCAAAACCACTTACCGATTCAAACCTTAACTCGAATCCCGAATCTTAGCAGATTTCTCCAGCCTCAGGTCTAATTGAATTCCTTTGTTCTTGCTGTTAGCTAGAGCTCCTTTGTCACCTAATTATACATAGGTACTTATCGATTATGCCTTTCAAGTTTCCGTTCCGTTTACAGTTATCAAGGATATAAATTATACACGAACAATTTGAGCTGCGGTTTTAGTTGTGTTTTGTTATCGGGGTTAGTTCGAAAGTTTGCGAACTATAATAGGCGCAATGCCTCCGTCTGGTTTGTACGCGAAACTTAGAGACAAATAGTTTCTTATATAATACTCGAACTTAATTTAAATTATGTTTTTATGTTTGGAAAGTAGCTTTTGAGCGTGCAGGCTATCTGATGTTAAGTGGTCACTGCTGCCCATGGACATCCACATCTAACTTTAAATAGGACTGAAGCCCTACTTGAGGTCGTACGTAGATGTGTCACTATTCTCGAGTACTAAGATGATCGCCTCGCCTGTAAGTACTCGATAACCAAACCTCTCCAGCCGAAACACCAGAATTGCTTCACAGCAGAGTATGAGTATGGCATACCTCAGACTAACCATAATTCCACCATCTTTTAAAATATATGCCGCGTTAGAGGACGGCCTATATATTTTTTAATATAACATAATAGAATTAAAGATATAAAACAATGGTCATACTACAGGTTAAAGGATATTTATATGACAGGACAGGACAGGATTATAGGACATGAACAGGTATCATAGCCATACCTGTTCATGTCAGTATGGGCAGATGAGAGCTATGCGCGATATATCTCTCTGAGATAAGGTCGGGAATAAAAAAATAATGAAGACCAACGTCTCTGATAGAACTCTGAAGGTTAGTAAGTTGAAGTGGGAACGGACTGGTCAAATCTGTCGGAACGCTGACAACCGTTGCAGTAGAGGCTTAATGTGTATAAACCACGCTTAAATAAACAAAGTATGTCTCCTTGCAAGGTGGCGCGACGATCTGCGCTGGGCAGGAAAAAACAACTTTAGTGCGCTTCAAGGAAGGTCTACGTCCATTAGGCTGACGTCGGTGGAAGAAGAAGCAGAAGCAGAAAAACTAAAGGAAATAGTCAAGATGGGTCACCATGGTCACCCCACTAAAATCATAATGACCGTCAGACTACAAACAAGTAAAAGTGAGTTTATCAAGAGCTGAATTTAAACAACATGTGTTTCAGTAGATATCACGTTGTTAAAAGAGGTAACATATTTTTTGCACTATTTGACTATGACAGTACTGTAGCCGTGAAGCCAAACAGGTAGAAATTGAATGTGAATTAGGTAGTCAATTTTTATTGGTAGGAACGGAATAAGACTCCCATCCCGCACGCGCCTCTAATTTTTCGACATTTTTTTTTTATGTTTGTTAAGTAGCAAACGAGAATGCAGGCCACATGATGTTATGTGGTCACCACAGCCCATGGACACCCACATACAATCTCAAACGAAAACTGAGTTCCATTTGAGGTTGTAAATGGATGCGTCAGTACTCCTGAGGACTATGATGGTCGCCTCGCTATATGTGTGCCTGGCAACAGCACCTTTCCAACGGAAACACAACAACTGGTTTACGGCGGATGAGGGTGGCGGTGGTACTTCCCCAGATGAACGATTGTTCTACCACCTATTAAATTATTATACGTATTAGAAATTAATAATCACTTGCTTTAACGGTACAGCGTCAGTAAACCACAGATTTGAGAGTTCTCTGTAAAGTTCTCGACGATGTGTGAAGTCTACCAACCCGCACTTGGCTAGCTAGGTACTTTATGGCCTAACCTTTCTCATTCCAGAGGATACCTAGTAATGGGACAGTATTGGGTCGATGATGATGAATAACTGAACTATTTGAATGGAGTGACTGAATGCTTGTTTACTATTTCTTCGGAGTAGAATATAACGATTTTACTAATCCATTCAAACACCCACGCAGGTTCAAACTGCCGGTAAAGTTACGAAGGCCACACCTGACGCCTGGGTATTTGCATAAATATATACTTCTATTACATTTCAGTATTACGGCTGAATAAATTCTGTTGCTCGTGAAAATGGGATGTTACCGATGTATTTTTCTTTACACGAATATGAACGTACGTATATTTTTATAGCAGTGAAGTAACAAACGGGCATGTCGTCCATCAGATAGTAAGAGGCCACAGTGGCCAACGGACATCTGTAATCAGCACCAAACAGGCCTCTTTAAGGCCGCCCACAGATGTCTTGCTGACTCTGAGGACTAAATTAGAACACCTCATATAAGTCTCTTCATCCTATAACCTACCTAGATAAGCCCTTCTAGTATTTGTGAAAACTGCATGGAAGTACGTACAGTAGTTTCTGAGTTTAGCGCGAATAAACACAAACTCAACGTAGTGGCGACTTTATTTACACGCGTTTATTGATGATAATGAAGTAACAAACGAGGATTCGACTAACCTGATTTCTGTCGTCCCTGGACACGTATAACCAACTTCATGTAGAACAGGAATCTTACTTGAAGTCGATCACACGGACGTTATTAGTCCTGAGGACTAAACTAAGGCTTCAAAGTTAATCTGCCTTACCTCACCAGACTAAACACAGTAGCGATTAACAATGCAATTGTATAGCAGAAATGGGAATAGTGGTGGTACTTCTGGAGTTTGAGTTCTACCACCTTCACATTTACGTTCATTGTTTGAGGTACGTCATAGGTTGAGGTTGAAGCAAGTGATAATTATTAGAAATTAATTATCACTGGCCTAAACGGTGAAGGAAAACATCGTGATGAAACCTACACATCTGAGAGTTGTCTGTAAAAGTTCTCGAAGGTGTGTAAATTCTACCAATCCGTATTTGGTCAGCGTGGTAGACTATGGCCTAGCCTTTCTCATCCTTAGAGAAGACCCATGCCCAGCGGTGGGATATTAATGGTTAATGATGGTTTGAGGTACAATAATCGCGAGTGGCTAGTATTCGGGATAGTTTTAGTAAAAAATATCATAAAGCGAACAGGTCCTGAGATATGATCATTAAAATGTTGGCCACTCGCCAAACAACTGCAGCACAAGCATAACTCTTGGCTCAGCACCGTCATAGTCTATTTTGCAAATTGGGAGAGCTTGTTGCCTAAATTGGATTGAAAATTAATGAAGACATGACGAACATTATGAAAGTAAATTTTGAAGTTAAATATCGTCGTAAGTGAATTTACGGTCTAGCACGTCGCGTTTAATTTTATAGGAACGAAAAAATTGCTTCAGCCTTTATCATCAGATTCATGTTATCATCATAAGTGACACTAGGCTTAAAGGGCTGAGTGGAAAATTCTTTGATCAACAATAAGAATGAAGTAAACCTCATCCAAGCAAAGTTCGCGCCAAACTTAATAGGCATTTGGAGATTAGCGACATTTTTATTCGCTTTTCGCTAGTTCTTTACAATGTGCAAGCAATATACTCGTGACAATTCAAAATCTGCCATTTTGGACTACATTTTTAATTGAGACTAATTATAACATGCCCAAGCTCAGACTCGCAGTATTCAGAGCGGTCATAAAGTTTGACGCGGCTTATACCTTCGTTTAATACGAGTTAAAATTATAGATACTTGCTTTAAACTATAACGATATTATTATTGATATGATGTAAGTTCGCCTGGAGTACCACCACCCCCACACTGGTTTCCGTTTTATAGCCGCAGTGTAGGGTCGCTGCGTTCTGATTCGAAGGGTGAATAGTCCTCAAAAATAGTAACGCTTGAGATCAACTGTAGATAGAAGAAGGTAGAATTCTTGTTCTATATGGCGTTGATCACAGTTCGTTAGCTAACGAGTAAGTTACGACTAACTAAAAAATACAAATTAATCCAAATCCAAATAATATTATCAACTTCAATAATAGACATCATTGTTACACATGCATTCTATTAATTTCGCAATACGACACATCCACCTCATTAGCAACTGGATAATGGCGGTTCAATTCCAATATCATAGCCCACAGGGTGGGTTAATAACAATTACGTATTCTCATTCAGTTTTGCAGAAGAGGATATAAAATTATTCGGATTTCCTTAATCTTTGAGATTCATAATCTCATAGCAATAAAAGCTATTCCACATGTTTCTCATTTTTTTAAAGCTAGAAGTGGCAATCGAGCCTGCTGTCCACCTGATAATGATAAGGGGTTACTGCCCCCCCACCCTTGCACCTCCTAATAAAATTGAACTTTTAAATGGTACCTCTAATACGTTGAAATGTTTTTTTTATGTGAGAAGACTAGAAAACGAGCGGTAGACCACATGATCTTAAGTAGTCACTACAGCCCGTGGACACCCACATGAAACCTCAAACAAATCCGGAGTCTTGTCCAAAGTCAATTCGTTGATACTCTTGAGATTGAGAGAGGGCTAAGATGGTTAAAAACTATCGCTTCACGGCGGATTACGAGCGCGGCGGTGGTACCCCCCCTATACTATACTACTATACTGGACTATAGAACTATAGTTCTACTATAATATAAAATTTTGAAAACACTTAAATTTCCATTCTAATGTACCATTATATTTTTTGTTCATATAGATGTGTACACTTCCACTTTCTGATGTTAAAACATTTTTAAACCGCTCAGCATTACCCGCGCAGTGCGATGAATTCAACCCCAAACTAATAGTGTCGTTTCAATAGTAACTGGATAATAATTATCCGATATCAACTGAAATTGCTTCAGCTAATGTGATAATTACCTCCTGCATTGCATTTATGCTATTATATCGGAAACTAATTAGTCCAGATTAACACAATTATAGATCACTTTATCTTTACTTAGCTTATATATTTCTAGTTGCAATGTTGTTAGTACTGTGTGCTACTTTGAGGGGCGTCTCAGCTTCCTCCTCGAGAGTAACAACAAATGTGTGATCTACTTTAGGTAAGTCTCCTGTTTTATATGAAAGTCGTCCGTGATTACGATACGAGCAAGAGATGCAGGCAGTGATGGCCAGTAAACAGAGATAGTCTAGTAGTTTAGATTTCGATTCCTCGCAGTCAGGGTGTGAGGGGTTCGAATCTCGCGCACCTCTGATTTGTTCAATTTATGTGCGTTTTAGAAATGAATTATCATTCTCTTTAACGGTGAAGGAAAACCTCGTGAGGAAACCTTGACATCTGAGACTTCTTTGTAAAGTACTCGAAGGCGTGTAAAATCTACCAATCCGGACTTGACTACCGTGGTTGACTATGGCGTAAGCCTTCTCATTTTAAAAGGCGATCCACGCCTACCAATAGAACATTATTGGGTTGATGATGATGATGATGATAATACATATTTCTGTAGACACCCCAGTGCACTTTAAATCAGGCAGTTAGATTTATTGGCATTATGAACAACACTAAGGCTTTCCTGAAGGATCATGATCATCATCAACCCATTAATGTCCCACTGCTGGGCACAGGTCTCCTCTTAGAATGAGAAGGTTCAAGCCATAGTCCACCACGCTGGCCAAGTGCGGATTGGTAGACTTCACACACCTTCGACAACATTGAAAAGAACTCTCAGATGTGTAGGTTTCCTCACGGTGTTTTCCTGTAATCCTGAAGGATACGTTATCTTAATGTTTTCCTTTTGCACTTAAGCTAGTGATTATTAAATCTAAACCATCTCAATTTCTGACGTACTAATAGTTATTTTATCAAACCGTTTCCATGTGAACACTGAATGTTAGATTACTATAAGGCATGTATTTTGTCTCTACATCGGTCGTGATTGAGAGGATCGGGTATCAAGATCGCACGAGTTATCCGGTCTGTTGGCGCCGAATGGACCACGTCGCTTTGTGGCGAACTATCAATATTCAAACACCCGGGAATCGTAAGCTGACTTTATACCGGGAGATAACAGTCGTGATAAATCCAGTACATATTGGTTATATATTGATTGCGTTACGAGAACTGGACCGTTATATGCGTTAAGCGGAAAGATAATGGATTTATTTGTACACGCAATTGTGTCACAATTTAAAAACGATTACGAAAATTAAAAGAATCAGGTGTAACCTTGAGTAAATATTTTTTAAATAAAACATATTGAAATACGGTGATCAGTTTAACCACTGTCGTCGCTCGGTCGTGTGATGCTGATTCGATGGTCAATACGATCCTGACTCGTATCTGTCTATACTTGTATGGATGTATGTATGTGTATCATCGACACATTAATGTTCCACTGCTGGGCATTACTTCATAGCCACGTCGGGAAATGACGGCGCTAAATTGAATACATTAGCGGTTTAATGACCGAATGTGGATTTACTTTTTGAAAAATAGTTTTTTCAAAAGTTGTATTTGTCAACATTACACATAGACGAACAATGACGTCACAAACTAACTTATAAATGATTTTCCCCAAAGGTACGCAAAATACGTATAGTGACGAATAATTATTTAAAAATGACAGTCAATAATAAATCATAAAATGGTCACTGCTAGCTGAACAAGTGCGTTTGATTTCTTATTTCACAGGCAAAATAGTTTCGAGAGTGTTTTCACACAAAGCAATAAACACTGAACACCATGTTGGAACTATTACAATGGCCCGCCGCTATGCAAACGGTTTTGTCGATCCAAGTTTCACTGCACCAGATGGGCTGAGTGCTCAAACTTCGCTGTAATATCTGAGCTCAATAAACAACTAATAACAAATTGATGGTCCAACTTCACAAACTTGGATTCGAACCCGGACAACTTGCGTTGAAATTAATTGAGAATGGCCATTTTGTGGTGCCCGGGCCGTTGCCTCGGCGACATACGTTGGGCTCAGCTTTCACAGTGGAATTTCCCACACTCAATATTCGACGAAACTTTCATATTGTAGTACATTGCTAGTGTGTATTTGATGTTATGTAGGGCTGCGGAAACAAATACAGCAATGTAAAATGAAGACATAAAAAAAAATGTTTATAGAACATTTCCTTAAATTTTGAATTGGATCGTTTTACGAGTATGTATCCTATGTAGCTAATTACGCCGTATAAAAGTTAGCGGGTTATAAGGGAGCTCAAATGAATATAACAATTCATTGTAAACATTATTTACGTCCACCCTATTCAAGTCAAACAATAAGAATTACTTTTCTATGTTCACGGAAAACTTAAAAGTAATTTCTATTATTCATCATCGTCATCAATCCATTAACATCCCACTGCTGGCCCGGGTCTCCACTCAGAATGAAGAGGTTTAGGCCATAGTCCACCACGCTGGCCAAGTACGGATCGGTAGACTTCACATACCTTCGAGGACTTCAAAAATAATCAGATGTGTAGGTTTGCTTGCGATGTTTTCCGTTAAAGCAAATGGTAATTAATTTATCATACGCACACAACCTCGCACAATCAGAAGTGCGTGCGCGATTCGAACCTCGGACACCCAGCATGAGATGCCGGAACCTTAACCACTAGGCTATCACTGCTTATTATCGACTAATGAAAATAGGAGTTGCATGGCCACGTAAGAGAAACATTGAGGCCGTCGCTAGCTGACCATTTTTATCTTACTAAAGCTTAACAACAGAAAGCAATAATTATTATTATTTTTTTTTTATGTCTTCTCAATAAATATACAATTTATAAACTTCGAAAAAGTCGAATAGAATTAGGTTTCCATTTTGCTTAATAACCGAACAAAGCATTTACAAGTGAACAACTGCCCAACTTCCATCAAATCCTATTGTTTCAGCGAATCGTGGACAGACGATCTTCCAGTTAGGCACAATTAACGATCTTGATACAAACTATCGTTGTCGTGGAGTTCTTAATGCCAATAAACTAATACTATTGATCGTCGAAGTTTCGGCCAAAGTCAATATTAAAAACGATATTGAACGATACTGTGTAAAATATAATAACGTAAGTGTTATCGCTATATAGCAGTGACAGAATACTTGTATGATTCCGGCCTCGCGCACTGGTGTCCCAGGTTCAAATCCCACAGGTGCAACTGCTTTTTAGAAGTTACGTTACGTGTTAATAGATAATCATTACTTGCAGAACATAGCGAAGAAACCTTACATACCTAAGAGTTCTCCGTAAAATTTCTCAATCTCGTAGTCAAATTTCTCTATTAGTAATTTTATGTGACATATTCTCTTATAGACCTGGATGCATGCGAATACAGTAAGGTCGTAATTATTGATATATTTTAACACCAAAGTCGTCTCAAAATTTTGATAAAAACAGCAAAGTGTGCCGAACACACAGTGAAGAGTTCCGTAGTTGAAATAAATATTCGTAGCATATTTCAAATAAGTAACAAATTATTTCCGCAAAACAGCATCTTATTTAAAAAAAAATCTTTGAAAGTGTTTTTCATGATTTACTTCCTTAAATTTTCTATGTCGTATTTGAAAAGTTCGTTCTTTTGTTAAATCCTGTTGGAAGCTGGGCTATTTAAAACATCCGACACGGGCTAGCCACTAACCTGCTCCCCCATCAATCATCATTAGAGCAGCGTGGTGAAATATGCTGCAGGCCTTCTCCACTTGTGACGAAAGACCCGTGCTCGACAGTAGGGTATAAGCGTTGCAGCCACGCGGCCAGATCGATGGCGAAACCAATACGGACATGACATATAAAGATACCTTTTTCCATTTATCTACAGAACCCTAAAAACGAACGGTGACATCATTTAAATCCACATACTGCACAACTGACACTGTGCTCGTCCAACATTGGCTTCTATTGGCACTCAATAATTTTTGTGCTCTGTTATAAAATTCGTTTCCATTCGCCTACATGGCTCTATAAATTATCGATAGGTTTAGCAGTTGGAAGCGCGCCTAACACTAAGCCTGGGCTTGAATAAATCACGGCGGACGCGCGAACCCGCTTCATCATCCGCCTTGCGGGGTTATATATTTATGTTCGTATTTCCAAATACTATTTATTTAGTTTTACATCCGCTATTCGACCTCATTTATTTACTACGAACTCATCCGCATGATTATCAAAGGAAGAGATTGCAAAAATAACGCCAACAGACCTATTTTAGTTCCTATAATCTTGACTTGTCTGATAGTCCTATTCATACAGGTCCTGGTATTTAAGATAAACTCGGACAGACAGGAAGACCGCGAAATAATTTTAATTTTGTGAAAATATTTAATAAAAATTGCACTATTCAAAAATAAACTCCGAACTCAGTACTTACTTCATCATCAACCCATTAATGTCCCACTGCTGGGCACGGGTCTCTTCTCAGAATGAGAAGGGTTAGGCCATAGTCCATCACGCTGGTCAAATGCAGATTGGTAGACTTCAC
>DWKL01003071.1:0-11909 GCA_018249415.1 Phareas burnsi | reverse complement strand
GAGTGTATTTTTGCGAACCACTAAACGTTGTTTATTTTTAAATTTAATTTCAAATGTAGTTCATTTATAGCTGGATAAATGTTCCCTCTGTATTTATATCTCGGTAGTCACGAGCCGAAAAGTTTCTGTTTGCACGTAAACCGCGAAGTCATGTGTTCGCAATGTTGCAGCGCGAACAATTGCGCAATGGGATATCTCGTTTTTATGTACACCAAAAGCAAGATAGACATAGATAGATATACATAGAGACATAGATAAAAGAAAGAAAGAAACGATGAAGACATTTATTCAGTCAAAATTAACCCCACAAGTATATATTAGAATTATAAAATTTCCAAAACGAATGATAGACATATATAAAAGATAGAAAGAAACGATGAAGACGTTTATTCCTCCAAAAGATACCCAACAAATATTAGAATTATAAAATTTCCAAAAAAATTGCGTAGTTATCCCTTCACGGTTAGATTAGTACGGTCAGGTCACCGTCATATAACGAATCAGTAATTTTTATTAACAGTTACTTTTTATGTTTGAAGAATAGCAAACGAGAGGCTGGTCACCTCATATTAATTAGTCACTGTAGACTAAGGTTAACCTTAACCCACATCTAACCTTACATAGAATTGAAGTCCGATCTAAGGTCGTACATAGATGCCTTACTATTCCTGAGGGTTAAGATGGTTCCCTTTCTGTAAGTGTACCTGTCAACTGCCTCTCCCCAACCGAAACACAAGAAGGCGGATTGTGATGGCGGCTATGGACGAACTATAGCTCCACCACCTATCAAATATATCGCTAGAATTACTCAATAACGGGGGAAGTTGTCAAAATTGGGAAATACAAGGAATATCCTATTAATCTATGCAATCCAATGCAGTTTAATTATATTCTGTGTGAAATAGAGTGAAGTGAAAACACTAGTAGAACATAATACGAAAAAATCTTAAATAAAGTACCGAAGCGATTTTGACGAGACTTTTTCACAACGATAAACTTTATGGGGATAATGGAAACTTATACTCTGAAAATATCTAGCGATTCTGTGAAACTTAAAAGGTCGTGCACTTGAGTAGAGATATCGCAGTATAAAACATCCACTGCTCATTATCATCAAGAATCGTTACTGTCCCACAGCTAGACCTCAGTTATCTCTCCATTTTAAAGTTTAGGTGGTGGTGCTGCCCAAGTGCGGTTTGCATTTTTGTTCACCCTTAATTCAAAGATTCTTCACAAAAAACCAAGTGCGGTTTGCATTTTTGATCACTTTTCCTTTATTATTCATAGATTATTCACAGAATCTTTCTTTATTGTCAGCAAGTTACTATCACTGGACAAGGTGTTTCGTTCTTGGAGAAGAAGCAGCGAAAATGCTACACGAACGGCCCGTAGTGCAGCTGTGGTTACAGCTAACAACAGTACGGTAATACCGGTGTTCTTCTCCAATCCGCATTGGACCAGCGTGGTATATCCACCAGGTACGGGTCTCTGCTCACGGCATAAAGAGGAGAGACCCATGTCCAGCAGCTGGACATAAAAAAAGGTTGTAGCCAAGAAAGTAGTAGAACGCTTCGTGATACTTCGAGAGTTTCGGATTCGTTTCCAGGCCAAATAGACATCTAAATAATGAATTTACATTTCTGTTCTGGGTCTGGGTGTTTATGTACTCATCTTACGACACGGTGTCTTAGTGTGGATCTATGAGTGTAGAAAGCGTTAAAGCGCTATTAAATATCATTTTTACATTTAAATCCACCCAACTCATTCCATTTTCATAACTGTGGTCTTTTTATTCTTTTAACAGTAGAAATAAAACGGTGGGTCCGTTATCTCACACCGCTGAACAGTGGCGAATGTTGGCAACGTCCATTACAGGCGTATATTAATCATTCCTAAGACAAATTTAATGCTCAATTAAGGGATTAAATTTTTTCCTGGCAAAGAACTAATGGCACATCATGCCAACTATCTGCCTGGTTTGTTTATATTGTTAGTTATTTTGAATACCATTCATTAGTATTGCTTTTGGTATAAGATGTTAGAAAAAACTACTTTTGTATTGTTTTGTTATTTCAAGTATAAAGGCTTCATGTCATATAATGGCCGCTTTTTATGATATAAATATAGTACGATCCATTAATATTTATATCTTAAAAAACATTTTAACTTTGATAAATATCAATTATCTATTATCCCGGAAATCTTAACAACATTGAATTATGTGAGAATAGTATCAAATGGCCGTGCGGGCCATCTGATTTTAAGTAGCCACTGTAGCCTATAGACATTTACATCTAACCTCAAACAGGACTAAAGTCCTATCTGAGGTCGTGCGTAGAGGAGTTACTACTCTCGAGAACTATGATGGTTGCCTTGCTGTAATGTACCCGACGACCGCACCTTTCCGGCGGATTGTGAGGGCGACGGTGGTACCTCCCTGGACGAATTATAGTTCTACCACCTGTTGTACATGCGAATCCTTGAAAAGGCAAAGGGAGTACGGACAACATTGCATGAGAAATGAATTTTGATAGCGATTAGTATATAGTAGTAACGCATATAGCGTTATTAATCCTGAATACTGAGACGGTCACTTCGGTCTAAGTATACCCGACAATCTCTCCAACTATACAAGCTTATGACGGCGGTAACGGTACCTTCTTGAATGAAATATAGGTCTACCACGTATTGACGATGTATAAACTTACAAACTTTGAAGTTTATTTCGAATAAATTTCAAAACAAAAAGTGTAATTAATGTAGATATTAAAAGCGTTGTAGGCTTCAGGAACAGATATTCAACACCTCTCCGAACTTAACTTTGAAGCCACTATTCAAAGCTGCCGTTTATTATAGGGTCCACAGATAATGAATAGTTTCTACACACATAGCCAAATACAAAGATTCCATGTATTGTGAGTGTCATAGACACATATGAAGACGAGTACACAAACATCTACACTCAGAATAGCAATGTGATTTATGAATCCGGAAATCGAACTCGAAACCTTCCGCATGTTAGAGGAAACGGTGAGCATTACGCCACTTGGTTGCAACTCTTTTTACATAAAACTACAAAGCACGGAGTTCTCTCCATATCAGGGGCGGGGTGGGGGTGGGGGATGATGTAGGAAGCCTTAGGTCTTGCCATTACTATTCAAATGTAGAAATAATATAATATAAATAAATTTATAACTTTAGCCCTATCGATTAATCGTTAATTGGAATCGTTTTGAAACCACACACGGATCTGACCATAAACGGTAAGTTAGTGAATGATTACAACACTGAGATACTTTTTCAAACTCATAAACAATGGCAACAAATAATAGAGGCTCATGTAATATTAAAAAAAAACTACAAACAACCTGAAACCAGTTCCAATGTGAGTATTACGCGTCTAATGCCGAAATAATAGCAACGAAAATAATTTTCGGTGGTAAAAGTTCGAAAATGGAAACAGCTCGCGCCATACAAGCTTGTTGTAGGTAATAATAAATATGCGCATGTCGAAAAATGTAAGCAGATCCGACCTATATAACCCGTAGCGAACCGTCGAAAGACGTCTAAATCATTCCTACGCACCATTATTATATGATCCAATAATTCGCTTCCACGCTCCACTTGAAAAATGTCCGCCATTATTTCAAACAGAGCGAGAAATCTGTTATCTATGATATTATAAATTGTAATTAAGGTGTCTTTGAACATGTTAATGTTAATCATATAATAAATGTGTGATATTCGTCATGTTTCTTCCTCGATCTATATAATACAGTCAAATTAAATTGTTCCAGAATACCTAGACGTCACAACAAAAAATTAAAACCTTTTTTTTAAATTCGTATATATCTCTCTGGCTGTACTGGGCTACATTTGGAAACGTAAAAATAGGTCTTCTATGAAGATATTAGGGTATCCTATTTTTATGACGCCATTCTACTCATAATACTTTCTAAACCATTTGGTCAGAATATATACTGTAAATGACATATTTTATCTCCATTAGATGCTTGTTACGATGTTTATAATTATTTTGATAAGTATTGATGTTTTGTGTCTAAATATCGCTCATCCAATAGAGCAATGACGTAAATACAAAAAACGTCAAAATTAACATGTTGAATTGTTGATGTCTAAAGTTCTCATATAAGTAGATTTGTCTATAGAAAAAATTACAGAATTGTTCTTGCAGTAGTAGAGATATGAATTAATATGAATAAATTTCGGGCGATATTTACAATACCAAACTTATAAACACTTAACCTAAAAAAAATTAAAAACGTAAATACGTCGTTTTTCTGTTATATGTGCGATATGTCCCACTTTCTTTCATAATTTTAGATCATAAAAATATTTACTGTGACTTATAAGTACATTTAGGATACACATATGCAGTCGCAAACTTTTGAAGAGGAACAGTTCAGCGTCATTTTCGTGTAACTTTACCATTGACGCAGCGTATCCCGTGGAAGCCCTAAAGGCATGATTTTTCCGACATTTTCATCGTAATTTTAAGCTTATTTATATATTATATATAGCTAACGACTACCGGAAATAAAGTACCTTTCAAATGGTGAAATAATTTTTAAATCAGTTGAGTAATTTCGAAGATTAGCTCTACATTCAAACTTTCAAACATTTCTCGTTTATAACATAGATTTAGAGTTAGATACTCTGCATAAAATTATAGGCATTACATAACTATACAAAAAGTTACTATTATTTTATAGTGCTTCATGTCAGATGTTGTTAGATTCCATGTGGATTTCTTTCATAAACGATTCCAAAGTCGCGTGCGGAAGCAAGTCGTGCGTAAATTATAAAACTATTAGAATCTCACACAATGCCAAGTTCGCTTCAGATATAACTCTTCTCACGGCAGATCTCCGAACTGTTACAACACAATTTATTTATCCGTATTTAATATATCAAGGTATCATTATTTATTTGGAAAACTATTTGCCTCGTCATTCGTTAAGTTGCCGGTAAAAAATAGGTGTAGTTACTTTTAAAAAAGTATTGGAAACTTTTACGTAACAAACGGCCGGCGGGTTTGTTTTATGTGCTTTTAATATCGACCATTTTATCGCGGCGGTAGTTTTTTAAACTGATTTACTGTAAAACCAAACGTGGATGGAAAAATATTTTGAAATAATAAATGTCAAACCGAACAATGGTTCTACTGGTCTGCTGTGATATGCATATCTGAAACGAAGTGTCAACTTCAAGAGAAAGTGATTTTCGTAAATTCGAATCTACCACAGTACTCTTTAGTTACTTCATCAAATCTTATTATACTCGATACCGAGTGTTCCTTGACTGATATCTGACTCTAAGTTGGATAGAAATGCATGTATATTTATTTATTTGTCTGTATGTATATTTATTTGTCTGTCTTAACAAATCTTAATCGGATACTAAAAACTTTTTTTTTATTTGAAGAGTAGCTAACGAGCGTGCAAATCACCTGATGGTAAGTGTTTACTGCAGCCCATGTACACCCATCCCTAACCGTAAACAAAACTGAAGTTCTATCTGACATAGATACGTCACTAACCCTGGGGACTAAGATGGTCGCGTCGTTGTAAGTTTTTTCGGAAACCAATCCATTCCAACCGAAACACAGAAACTGCTTCACGGTAGATTATGAAGGTGGCGGTTGTACTTCCCCGTAAGACAGGCACCAACTAAACTGTCGTATAGTCCGCCGTGAAGTCGTCGTTCGGTACACTTAGTTACACGAGTGACTTAATCCTTAGGAGTAGTAGTAACACATCTGCGTACGACCTCAAGTAAGTTCTGTTTGATCCACGACTATCCGATGTGGATGTCCATGGGCTGCAATGACCGCATGCATCAGGTGATCCGCACGCTGGTTTGCTACGCTTCTAACAAAATAATCTTCAAACTTGAAACACACTATTGCCGACAGCGATCAGCGACAGTGCCAGTCTGATCTTTGACTTAAGTATTAAACGTAATATGTAGGATCATATCGGTTACTGCAACATTTCCGAACTCAAAAGAAATCAATAAGCGAATCCCGATCCGGCGAGCCACTCGTGAGATACTCGTAAGACCCAAAAGTAGCGCACGGCGTAGGTAATACGGCTGGCACTTTGACTTATAAATACTTACTTCCTAGAACTGAAAATAGCCTGTCTGGCTTACTGTTTTCATCAACAAAAAGCAAATATTCACTCTATTCAGATGTATGTATCGACTCTATCAATGTTAAGCCAATCGGAAAAATAAACTGGGCATTTGTTGAAGCGATTTACGATTGTAAATAATTGTAACACGTAACCGGCCCGTACGAGTATCAAGGTTTTCGATCAAGGTCCCGTTCCTGCCGATTACGCGCGCCTAATGTTCAGTTTCTACGGTTTGTTATGCTGTCAATTTGAGATATGGCGCGAGATGCGCTCAGGTCTTCCCGAGAAAACGTTTTGTATCTTATTTGGCGGTCGGGATTGGTTTGTTTGATTACTATGACTTATCGCACGAACTGATTGGGTCGTTTGGAGTTTGCATTTTATGTAAATATATAGAACTCTAAGACATAACTTAGTACTAATGAAAGAATCACGCTTACAAAAATGTTGGGCGCAATTTAAATATTACTTTGTTCTTAATAATGTAAGTAGCACTCAGACATGATTCCTTAATACCATATAATTAGCAGCTTTACGTGGAACTTAGGCACACTGTAAGTAGCACTCTTACACAAAACTTGAGTGCAATGTAGGTAGTACTCTTACATAAAACTTGAGCGTAATGTAAGTAGCTCTCCTGTAGGTTTCTTACATGTCATGTAAATAACACTCGGAAATTAAGCACAATGTAAATAATCCTCTTACAGGGAACTTAGGCGCAATGTAAGTAGCAGTATTACATTGAAATTTGTCACGATGTAAGTAGCACTCTTACACAGAACTTAGGCTTAATGTAATTTGCACTCTTACATGAAATTTCCAGGCAACGTTATCAATAATATTTCATTAAATTTAGACATAATGTAAGTAGTAATCATACACTCTAATTAATTTTCGAATTTTTAGTCAGGAGCTTGATTTTTAGCATCAAAATCAAACACATGTTAATCTCCACCAATCCGCATTGGAGCAGCGTGGTGGAGTATACTCTAGGCCTTCCCTAACTGTGGGACGTAAAAAGGGTTGGAGCCAATCATTGTAGAGTCGTCTATCTTTGCATAAAAGTTACATTACTTCAGTTGCCGTCCCTGTCTGATTCTCGGGTAGAGACGAGTGTATATTTACATTTATGCTTAATAACAATAACATTAATTAAGTCCGGTAACTTAGCATCATTAAAGGTAAAGATACTCTTCGTAGATTTCGGAGGCACCAGCGCCACACATATTTCTGGCATGTAAGAGCAGTAATAAATGTTCTGATTTTAAACGCGTGAAGGGGGATGGCGGGGGTGGGGGTGACGGTGGTAACGTACACTTTGATCGAGCTTATTCCTCAGGGGTAACAATAGATCTTTGACCGACCTAAGGACTTCAATCGTATTTGATTTTATTGATTCTGGAATTCCGTGGCCGGCTGTGCGTACTTATTATGAGGTGGACTGCAAGTTCGTTCGCTATTTCTAGGTTCGCTATATAGAAATCGAGATTAATGGTATCGGACACACATTAAGTTTAATTTTGTCAATATAGTATTAGATTGAGTGGAGTTGATATTACTCGAGGAAATAATGACCTCGGGCGTGATAGCATAAAAATAGAAAATAACACAGTGCTAAAACAAAGTTTATCTAAGGGTTTTTATAGAACAGAAATAAAAAAAATTAACTGCGTTCGTGTAGTAGGCGTTGCGTTCCCCACGCGGTGGCCCACGTGTGAGCCATTATAATCAGTTACTAGCTCGAGGCTCGGTTATGTTGGGGTTAACTTTTTCTAAATAAATTAACAGTGAACAGTAAATTAACCCTGGAATATAATTTCTCTTTAATTAAATAATTTCGCTCTTTGCGATTCTGATGCGTTCGCCACAGGATTTACGATTTAAAGAGACTTTATAATATAGAACAAGGAGTATGTAATTAAAAATGGTAGAAGTTTCCGTAACGGATTCGACCCATAAAATACCCCCGTCATATTTATTACTAAATACTAGACATTGATAGCCTAGATTAAGAGTAGTATTAGCCTAGTAGTTAGGATTCCGGCCTTTCAAGCGGAGTGGTCAGGGTTCAAACCCGCACCCACCTCTAATTTTTCGAAGTTATGTGAGTATTAGAAATTAACTATCACTTGCTTTAACGGTGAAGGAAAACATCGTAAGGAAACCTACACATCTGAGAGTTATTTGCAAAATTCTCGAAGGTGTGTGAGGTCTATCAATTCGCACTTGGCAATAGTGGTGGACTGTGGCCTAACCCTTCTCATTTTGAGACCTGTGCGCAGCAGTGGGACATTGATGGGTCGTTGTTGATGACTAGGCATTTCGTCGGTAGCTTTAGCTGCGTAAATACTTTTGACCATTGCAAATTCTAAAACATAAAATTTGGAACTAGAATACCAGATTTTATTTACGGTTACAATGTGTAATCTAAAGGCAGTAGCATGAGCCGATGTGCTGCCAGAAACCTCGCCAGAATTTATGCCTTTCCGGAAGCCCACATATTCAGTTATTGTTAACGTATTAAAATTTGTATTTGTTACAATTTGTAACTAGGAGACGCGAACGAATATATCGTAGAAACGAATGTATTTTATGTTAAATGGTCATTGTTTGAGGATGATCAGATAGTCATATTTTAGTGAGAATGTATATTTTTTAACACGTTTTTATTAGTTACACGTATATTTGTCAATTTAATGAAAACTTGTGATTAAAATTTTCAATCACATTAAGTTTTTTTTTTGTAAAGTAGCAAACGAGCATGCAGGCCACCTGATGTTTAGTGGTCACCGTAGCCCATGGACACCCACATCCAACCTCAAGCAAAACCGAAGTTCCGTTTGAGACTGTAATAGCGAGGCGACCATCTTAATCCTCAGGAGTAGTGATGCATCCATATGCGACCTCATATCCTACGGCTGTTGGTAACTGTGGAGCAACAATAAAGCGTGTTTTCTAAGTTATTTGCTTAAAGTCTATCGATAACTGTTACCAACCCGAATAAGGCAGAGGTCCTATTCTGTGCTTCCACGGAATTCTATTCCTTTGGAGTATTAACTCCACTTATATTAATAATTTATTTCTAAACAAACATTTTCTTGATCACGAACATAACATTAAACCAACATCCAATAGGAAAAAATGTACAAGTTGAAACTTGAAGTTCTCAGAATTTCAGTTTCGACGTGTACAATGCAGAACGGGATGGAAGGCACAGCAGAAAGATCTCTCGGGAGAATTTATGCACTTCCGGAATACGACGATTTTCAGTTACTGCTTACTTGATTTAGAGAGAATAAATTTAACTTCCTTTATTTCACGCCAGTGGCAGATATTTTAGAAAATTAGTTCATATCCGAATCATTTGCGTAGGCCGCGCGGCTACGTTCACTATTATAAATTGTATAATTACCGTGATTTAGCGCGCGAAGCCAACTTCTCGGTGAAACAGTTTAAATATTTATTCATCCCATCGTCATCAACGAATTACTGTCTTATTGCTGGACATGTTTTGTTATTTGAGAAGAGTAGCAAACGAGCGTACAAGCCTTTGGTGTTAAGTGGTCACTGCAACCCTACGACAGACTTCCAACAAAACTGAAATTCTGTCTGAGGTCGTACGCAGATAACTACTCCTAAGGAGTGAAACGGTCGCCTCGCAGTAAGTGTACCTGACAAATGCAACTCCAAGCGGTGCCTGATAGCCTGCAATGACCACTTTGTCTGCTCGCTCGTTTGCTACTCTTTAAACATACAAACAATGATTTATTTTGTAATTAAGTAATTTAACAGCGTTCACATAGTTATAGATAACACATCATTGTACTTCAATACTACAGCCAGGGATAAATTACACAGGAAGTTTGTAAGAATCAAAAAAAAAATTACTAAATTAATATATAGATAATTTAATATTTGCACGACACTGGGCAAGATTTATTGGAAAAAAAAATGTTTTATTAGTAACATTTATTATGACCTAAGTCCAGCAAATAAAGAAATTTTAATTTGAATTCGAATTTGAAATTTTAATAATGTGTTTGAAACCGTCTAGCCAAATGTTTGCGAGTGTGTGTGCGCGTATGTGTGTCTGTGTTTGTGTTCGTTAGTAATAATATACGTATAAACAGAAAATCAACAATTTCATTACTCGGCCTTCCAACTTGATCGGTCTAAATTCAGTTAGCCATCTTTACGCAATCCGAGATCTGGCAATTAGCATCATTGCGTTCTTGCACTCATTATTCATTCTTAAAGTAACTATAAATTGTAATGTTTCGTCAGAATCTTGCTTCCTCGGGTTGTTTGAGTGGGCTTATAAAGAATAGCAATCATTTTAAAAAAGTGCTTTATGGTGCACGGAATCTAACTTTAGAAATTATTTAAAGCTCCAACTTGGTAGATACTTAAAGAGGTATTAAGTAAATCTCTATTACTACGAACCATTTTTGATTATGTTGTTTTGTTTATAAGCTGTTAGTGAACTATAAAGCTAAAATGTTTAAGTTTTAAAATATAAAAACACATTTTCTGTTTTTGATAAAACATAAAATACGGCTGATTTTTGTCCCTTTCAAAGAGCGCTCGTTTCGCTCCGTAAAAAACGGCATAAACAACACAACAGCTAAGGACTTAATTTGTGCTTATCTGTGGTCTGAATTTCTGCTTCATTGACTCTATGCAAATACTCGGCGCCGCATCAGGGGCCCGATTATCATAAAAATATTTGATTTATTCTCTCGCTTTACCGATTTCGAATATTCATGACATTGATATTTTTTTACGTATTTATCCAACAGTTTTCTCTGTAAATGTATATTCATGACTGAGACAAAATATCACAATTAACAAGGATGTCGCAAAACACACTTTCCGTAATTGTATTTTTATGTGTTTTTGTTACTTTACCATCAATATATTATTTTACATATAATACTTTTAAATTTGAAGCGCGCATCGCCCTACGGCTTGCGTGAATGTAACCGATCAACGAAGTTAAGTAACGTTGGATGGGTGATCGCTAGTGGCTAAATTTCATGCGCGCTTGCCTGTTTCAGAGGCCACGCAAAGCCTTCGGTCCCGGTTGTTATCATTGGATAGTAGTCGTTAAATCTTGTTGGAGGCTTTCTAGTCGGTTTGAAAACATTCGAAAGGGGTAGGCCACTAACTCGTATCTCCACCAATTCGCATTGGAGCAGCGTAGTGGAATATGCTCTAGGCCTTCGTCCGTTGTGAAACGTAAAAAGGGTTGGAGCCACACTTTTAAACTTGACCGTTGGTCGTATTGGTCTTCTATCGAGCAACATGGCGTGATTAAGGTACAGATGAATAAATACTAACCACTTCCTCCATTCTAAGTGTGCAAGCTTAGTTTAAAAAATAAATTAGACATTCACTTATAACCTCAAACAGGCCAGAAGTTATATCTGAGGTTGCACGCAAGTGCGTTATTACGCCTGGGGACGATGGTCGCCTCGGTTGTAAGTGTATCCGACAACCACACGTCTCCCATCGTAACACAAAAACTGCTTCACGGCGTATTGTGAGGACAGTGGTGTCACTTCCCGCTAGTACTATAGTCCTAGGACCTGCTGGATACATTGTTACTAGATAAACGCTTATATACTTGTATTTTGATTTTAGTTACCAAATAACTTCATAAAAACAATGCTTTCTAATTTTTATACTGTAAACGGGACTTAATCGCGTAATATTTTAATCGAAGTATTTACCTCGATTCTCGACGTTTCG
>DWKL01003070.1:0-11909 GCA_018249415.1 Phareas burnsi | reverse complement strand
GAATATCTTGTAGCTTTCGCACAGAAGCCGGCAATTGACAACGTTATAGATTTTTTTATCGTTTATTGCTTGCACAAACGAGTTTATTTACATCGCCCAGACCAGACTGTCTCTCGGTGACGTGCAAGTCGTGTTCGTTCTCATGACATGTGTTCGCTTGAAATAGCTAGAAAAACACAATCAGTGAGGCGTCCGAGATACTCAAGGTCGCGGCTCAATTGGGTTTATTAATTGACACTCATTCAGAATAACGGCGCATTATTACAAATATAAACAAACGACTAATTATAGATGTAACGGACCTAAACGTTCCAATTAAAACACGAATTATGCATGTTTACGTCACACAATGTGCGCGACCTCCACGTGAACTTGGAAGTCCATTACCAGCGGATATCGTATGTGATAAGTATTAGAAAGTTAATAACGTATCTTTAGCCTCTGTTGATATTTAAGCCAAGGATAGCGAATCGTGCATTTGATACGCAGTGGAAGATAAAAAGGTTTCTTCTCGCGGTTCGTCTAAGGCAAGCCACATCGTTACGTCGGGCGTGCGTCCTGCGTCCACCCGTGTGACAGAGCGACATACATTTAGCGGTTATAGCAGTATGTAAAGATTAACCTCAGATGAGATCCGACCCCTTCACATAAGCTCGATTCGTCGTTGAGTAAATCTATTGTTTTACTCAAGCAAATAGATGTACACTCTATTACTTGTATTAAAGTAAATATAAGTTATTTACTTACAGCTTCATGTTCGTTAACAATTAGATATTTATGCGATATATAAATTATAATAACTCGTGCTCCACGACATCACTTAAATACGTTCGATTTGTTTAAGAATGTAAAAAAATACATAGAAATAAAAGACAAATGTATCACGAAATTAAACACAAAATTAATATTCAAAACCTCAGATTTCTATGCAAACGATATAGTAATAGAACAAATTTCGTTTCATTAGTTTAGCTTCAGCTAGTAGATTTCGATATAAATTTGTTTACAAAGACAGACAAGACATATTTTTAACATACCTTAAGATTTAAAATAAAACTCTAAATGATGATGAATGCAACAGAAAACACATAATATCCTAAATTCGCAAGAAATTGCCTCCATATCGCAAAAGCTTTTGATGTTTTAGTGTTTGTGCTTTTTGTCAGAAATACATGAAAGAAATTTTGTTGGCTATGTGCTTTTAAATAAACATATCTTAACAGTCAAATTTTCGTCGTAGCCATTTGGCTTTATATTTATAAACGTTAGAGTAGGAAAACGTTTCTAGTCTACTTTTAGTGTTTAAATACATTTGATAAAAACTAAAAAATATAAAATGTTCCAAATGGGCATTAAAACGCAGAAACATATATTGTTAGATGTTTAGTTCAGCAGAACAATAATGAAAAGCACAGTAAAATTCTAAACTATCCAGTTCAAAGATTTTACTCAGCAACAAGGTCGTCTGTATGTGCGCGTGTATGGAATGAGTGGAACAAAGAAGCCATTGTCTACTAAGATAGGGTTGTAATAAAGCTGGCCAACACACACTCGCCGACACAATTAGGGGAACACTTAAGAATGGATATATTTTTCCGGATAAATTTAATACAACCCGTTTGAGATATAGTTAGTAAAAGCGTAAGACAAAAAATAATAGAAGACAAAACAAGTTTCAAAATTTTTGAGGATATAAAATTGCCTTTAGTTGAACATTGGAAGAAGTTGCTCAAGAAACAAGAATAGATGCAGACATAATCACATTCCTAATGGATCCTATACATTTACATTATTTCACATTAAAACATTTACTAAATTTGTATCTGAAATATTTGATGATTTTAATTTTTAATGAATATAAATGTCGAATAGTCGATCCGTAAGCAAAAATTTCAACAATGCGAAAATATGCAATATCAATGTTTGCGTGTACAGAATATAATAGAAATACTTTAATGGAAAACATGTCGACCCGAAACATTATGCGGTTTATGGTAATAGACTTTGGAGATAGGGCACGCACGGTCGCTCATTATGTGTTGCAGCGTGTACGGACACTATTTCGTGTTTATCTCACGTTACTCTGCTATTGTTACTATGTCTGTTTTGGTACTTGTTCGTCTCCTATCAGGTTTGTTAAAATTATATACTTTTCTGTTCGTAACAAAACATTATTCCACAGAGACACAGGCTACATAGACGATTATTCTTTGCGCTTAAATCGCATTAGGTTACAGATTGGTAATTTACAACAACCGGATTTAACCATTTTATAATTGTATTGAAGTGTGGACTATTATTATTTGTTCATTAAAAATTCCAAGCTACTCTAAGTAAGCGACGAATCGGGGTAAAACAAATTCAATCAAATTAAATAATTAAAAATCTATAACTTAGATGAAAATATTTATAAAGGCTGTCCAAAGTATAAAGCGACTGGCATACGTCCTAAGAATCCATGCTAGCGTTAATATATACATGTGTATTAAAACAAAATACATCCGTATTAATAGCCTCTTCCTTTTGTGAAATCCGTTAAAAATAATAATATGTAAAAATTACCTGACACAAAGGACTATTTACATAAATATATAAACATAAATTATAATAATTAACAACTATCTGAAGAAGAGAGCAGTCCCTAAAATCTACATATTAGGTAAATTGCCTACAATGTTGTGCGGAGTTTCTAGAACATCATCGGACAAGCAAACGTGCATTTCATTGTATTAGCAGGACGTAATATTTGCGTTTATTTCAACGGGTTATTTCTTTATACAGAAAAGTCACGACCACGACCTGTAATACAGTAACTTAAAGGTTAGAAATTTGCATATATTTACTTTAATAACTGCATAGCAATGTTAATTGCATGTAAACAACGGCTTTGCAAACTATACGCCTATTGAAGCAGTAATACGCCACAAATATTTAAATAAGCTAAAGATACAAGATTGTATTAAAATCTTTTGCAGCACAATCTCAACCACTAGAGAAACTTAAGAGCACTAAAAATAAAAACTTAACGGTATAATGACACCCGGAACATTTTAAAAGTTTTTTAGTTAAAACGAAGCTGAAACAGACGTTGAAAGTGGATAAAGACACCTTTGTCCATATAGGACATGAAGTAATCCCTATAAGTAACCACGTTTTGGTTCTATTTGACACTTGTATTGGAAAACGTCTTCCTCGTCCTATCAAGAACATTATACTTGGTCAACCGACTACAAAAATGATAATAAAGATAGAATATCACTCTCAATAAGACAAACAAATGGGAATAAACAAACTGCTTTTATGTAAGTTTGTATATGCGATGTAATTCAGGAAAAGTCAATTACGGAAAGAATATTATTGAAAGGTCTTTCCATCAAAAATCTTGATGTCATTACAAAAATATTGAGAATAAAAATTTCGGGACATTTCAAATCATGATACGGCAAGAGGAGACACGATCAACAGCTTGTACAGAACATATTATTGAGGGCATAGCGAGATACAATAACATGTCCACAAACAATGACGGTGGCCGACAAACGCAAACAACGCATGTTTAATGAGTTGCTGTGGCACGTCTCCGAGCACGGAATACAGATCAATTGTTTACTACAATAGACTCCTCGCTGGACAAAGAAAATATCGAGCTCATTAATATAATTATGTCGAGTGAGGAAATCGCTCTGCGTCGTATACGTTTATTGCCCCTTCGTAAAGGTACAGGAAGTACGGATTAAGGGGACCCCTATCACGTATGTGTCAAATAATTAAAAGGTTGACGACCGAAAAAATCTTTTAGCAATTGTGCCTTTTAAAATCTGAACAACGGCAACCTTTCGGTAAAATTTTAAGGCTAAAAGTACATGATTTAATTCTTCCGGATTTTTTAATTTGCTTAGACAAGTTAATATGCTTATATACAATGTATTTCTATATACATTGTAACTGGAACCAAGTACCAACATCATCATACGTTACAAGAAGTTTCTAAATTCACAATAAACTAGCCAGTAGATAACAAGAACTACTTAAATATCTTATTAAAAGATCAAATGGAGACATACATAAAAATAAAAATATTGATATAATAAAAACAAATCACTTAGTTATTGAGTAGCGGTGCCAGCAAAACCCATGACACTGTTGTATTGGAGACCGATCGGATTTTGATCAACAAACAAATATTTTATCTAAGACAGTTTCACCAACTTGAAAGTATAAGTAAAATAGTTCAAGGTTGAAATGGCAGGTTAGGAATAAAGAGATATGACGAATGAACTAACGTTTACTCGTGACGTAGACAAACTAACTGTAATGATGTAGGGAACAACGAACAACGGAACCACCAAGTCACTGCACGGCACGATCGAGGCCTCGGTAACCGTTACAAAAAACACTGGGCTGAATTAGAATACTTCACGTGAATCAGCGCGGACATTACCAAAGCACGAGAGGTCTACACCACGATGATGAAAAAACTCAAGGAAGTACAAGTTACCGACAAATTTGTAATAATAAATTCGAAGTTTGTTTTGCTGAGCGGTATTTCCCTCAAACTTGATGAGGTAGTAATTAATTTAAAAGTGTTTTGGATGTATGTTTCCTCATTCCTTTACCCCAGGCATTTTCTTCATGTGGGAAAGACATCGAGCTAAACTAGGCCCAATTGCACTGCTGCTATGAGAATAATTTATCCCACATTTATTGGCTAAACTAGTTCAATGACTTTTTCTATTGTGTTATAGAAAATAATAATTACCATCCTCACTGATCCAATGGAGACAACGGCTCATTCAAGTAACGGCCATAGTCCACCACGCTGACCAATTGTTGATTAATATACTTCACATATCTTTGAGAATATTACAGAAAGAACACTCAGCCATGTTGATATTTTTACGATAGATTTTATCGCCGATAAACAAAGTGTTAATTAATATCTAATACACACATGACTTTGAGAACCATTTTTTATTTTATTTTTTTTATCTTAGAAGTGTATCAAACGAGTATGCAGGCCATGATGTTAAGTGGTCACTGCAACCCATGAACACCCACATTTAACCTCGAAGAAAATTGAAGTTCTCCCTGAGGTCGTACATAGATACTCCTGAGGATTGAGACGGTCGCCCAGCTGTGTCCGGCAACCGCATCTCTCCAACCGAAACACAAACTGCTTCACGGTAACTATGAGAACGGCGGTGTTAGTTCCCCGACGAACTATACCACCGCTACCACCACCTACCACCTATTAAACTTCTTCCATCTATTAAAGATTAGAAGTGTAGAAGTGTAAAATAAAAGTGTCGAAGACTTCCCTTGCTCTTAACGAATCTAATGAACATTTAACATATTTTTTAAACATAGCTATCCCGATTCAATTATCCTACATTAAACTAGAAAAGGTTTTTGATGAGTTTTATTACAATAGAGCAAAACAATTTCATCTTTCCACCGAGTAAAGTGAAACATACACCTGTGTGCCCGCTAATTGGCAGTCGTGGTCGTCCATTTTTGTATTAATCAACACAAATTGGCTCGTGTTGGTACGGGTTATTACGTGGTTCTGCTTCATCAACGATATCAATATTTCATCTCTCTCAATATCTATATATTTTTTATAAATATTTTTGTATGTTCGAAGAGTAACAAACGAGCGTGCATGCTACCTGATGTTAAGTAGTCACTGCAGCCCATGAACTTCCACATAACTAAAACAAAACTGAAGTTCTATCTGAAGTCATATGTAGATACGCGTCACTACTCGTGTGCCCGGCAACCGCACCTCTCCAACCGAAACACAAAAACTGCTTCACGGCGGATTATGAGGGCGGCGGTGTTACTTCCCCGGACGAACTATAGTTTTACGACCTGTTAAACATAATGCCTTGTATCTACAGTACCTTGGAACTTTACTTACATTATTTTTATTTAACGGCTCCAATAACTGATTGACCAGATTGTTTCTTCCGTTATAAATTGCTTTTTATTGCAAATGGTCTCATTTATTTATAAGATCGCCAACACGATTAAACTTTTCAAATCTGTAAATCATTTTGGCTGGAGACTGACTAATATATATTTTAACACCAATTCATCGTGAAAAAATATATCAAAAATATTTTATTAATTTCATTAAATATTTATTACTGTTTTATTTATTTTACACATTTATTTGCGCATTCTGATTTGCTATTCGATTATAATAAATTCCTCTTTTTCGAATATGTTATCTACTATTTATTTAATTTTATTGATTGTTTTATTGGTAACCCTATTTGAATATTGTTTGTGGTATTATGTTCATAAGTACAACATACACAAACTGCATTTTTTTTTGGCAAGCGATATCCTCAAAGTTATTAATATAACCGTTTTATGCATCAGATCCATTTCTACTGAATTTCAACGATGTCGTCATAAAGAAATTTAATTATAAATGGAGTGGGAGACTGTTGGATGATATTTGGAAATATTCCCAAAATTGCATGCGAGCTTTCGACGACAGAGACCCCATTCCGCAGTCCGAGAAAAACATTTTTTTTTTAATCTGCGTAAAATCCAAGTGAAAAATAAAGGCCAGTGATATTTTTAAAATTTTCCGTAACATCGTTTTTAAAACTGAATTGAAAAATTGCACATTATTTTTGTCTGTCTATTATATAATAATCACTTCGACCATTTCAAGATCATAAGCTAATAATAACACATCAATAGATACATTATTACGTTATTATTTTTATTTTGTATATAAATAGCGGGTTTTTTTATAATTCGTTTATAATTTATTATGTGTTCTTTTTAACAGTTTATATTATCGAAATAACTGCATATACGGGGTATATTTTTTTTTTAGTAAATGTGTGAAATTATTTACATCTCGAAAGCGTCGTCTGATTTCAACTACACATAAACAGAACTATCCTAATGAAATATCCGTTCAAATAAAACGAGATATACGAAATTCTATGTAATCTAACAGAAAAATCAACGTTATTTAATTTGATATATAGCTAATTACACGAGTCACTGATACAATTTCATAATTCTCGGGCAACAGCTGAATGGATTTAAAATTAAGAAAAAAAGAAATTTGGAGCCATACCAAACAAAACACCCTTAAATCACATCGAAGGCCTAGTGGATCACCGAGAGTAATCAATGTAGATATATAAAAAAATAAATATATTCGTGGAATTGATAACCGCGTTTCTTTTTCGGAAGTCCGTTATAAATGTCACACCCAGAATCAGCCATATACAGCCGTATATTCTCATTTTCTATCATACCATCCGCGTGTCAATCAGCCCACCAACGACAAATCAATTTCTGTCAATCGGGTAGATAGGCGACGGGAAATAAGACGTTCATACGAAGTGAGGCGCAGCGCCCGACAACGTTCCTCTCGGATATTAAAACTTCCACAGTATCAATCATTATCTATTAGATGTTACTGTTGATTATTATACATACTCGTAGAATAACACAACTGTATGTGACAAGTATGTTTTGGATTTTAGTATTAGAAATTACACATGTAAATATTATTTTTTTTATTTCAATCATTACATGGTACACGACGTTTGGGATAGTGAAACTTGGAATATGAGATGGATATTTGACAAAATCTCCACCAATCCACTTTGGACAGCGTGATAGAGTATTCTCTAGGCCTTGCTTAGTTGTAGGGAGAGACCCGTGCCAAGCAGTAGGACATAAAAAGGGTTCGAGCCAATTGAGAAAATATAATAACTAATATAGTAAAAGGGTTTTTAAGTAACAACTTTATATAACATTTTAAAGGCGTTTACAAAATAGATACGATAATTTTGTTACGAGAAAAGGATCAAGTTAAAAGTAACATGTAACATAATAACGATGACCTTTCTGACCACTTTTTGTTACCATTAACATTGTGCGCATGGGCCGTCGTAAATACCATACCTTGTATGTCACACAAGGCTGTAATTAATTTAATCCAAACAGTATAAACGGCCCGTTTCTCAATAGCAAAAAACTAAGCGCGAACGTTAGAACATTATTAGATACAAAACGCCAAACAAAGCGCCGTAATGCAATTTATCTGCGGGAGCGTAAAAAGCCTACGGAGATTGTTATCGTCATAAATTTCATAACCGGTAGCACAATGAGAATTACCTACTTAAATATTACGCGCGGCCAGTTCTGCAATAAAAATGGAAACATTACATAGGTATCCTATATGTTCCACTAGCTATCCGCCCGCGGTTTCGCCCGCATTTTTAATTCCGCTTTCAATACTTAAATGCGACGTTCTTTTATATATATTATTTTTTTGTATATATTAAATAGAGAGATTGCGACAATATTTAATGTTAACTTTTTAACATGAAATATAACCAACTTTTTTTCACTAAAATATAATAAAACGTCTTTATAAAAGTTGTTATTACATTTTTTTAAACGCATCGCACTTCCCTTATGTTCTGTGAGCATTAAGATGTATTAAAAAACTGAAGTTAATTTGCGAAAACTAATGCCTGTTTATAATGATTTAGTTTTAATTTTTAAGTAATAAATAATTTAGAAATTAATTAGCACTTGCTTTAACGATGAAGAAAAACATCATGAAGAAACTTGCATGGCTGAGAGTTCTCTGTAAAGTTCTTGAAGATGTGTAAAGTCTAATAAACCGCACTGGGCCAGCGTGGTGAAGCTAAGCCTTATTCTGTGAGGAGACCCGTGCCCAGCAGTGGGACATTAATGGGTTAGTGATGATCAGCGAAATGGTAAATTGGTTAGTTTGACACTCCGGAGTAAATAGTAGTACCCCGGAGTGTATACTACACAGTTCTCGAGTTACCTACGTCTATCGCCAGAAAAATGTGGGTCGTGTCCGATTACAAATCACAGCGGGACTTGCATAACTCGTCTCTCAGCCACCAAATACTATGACACCGACTTATTATTTACCGGCTACTCAATATCAAATTTACCGACCATTATTTTTTTGGGTTGCGTACTACAAAAGGAAAAAAGGAATCGTTATCCGTTAGGATCACTTCGTTGTCTCATCTATGTCTGTCTATCAAGACCCTTTTTCTAAGGAACACATGGAGGTATCTAGCTGAAATTAATATCATATACTCAGATCTGCAATCTCTTGGAGCTGTGAAAAAATCAAGCTTCTAAGACAATGCAATCAAAAGATACGACCATTTATGCCGCATATTTTGACACTCTCGAGGGAATCAAAACCTATAGGGTACTCGTCCTGTTGACCTAGCATCGTGTAATTTATTTATTTTGTATATTCATTTAGCAAAAAGCAACATTTATAGCACAAGTTAAGGGAAAAATTCAAAAACCGTAAATTTGTTGTATCACATCTTTTTTTGTGGTTATTTACACGTTTGTACGAGACCCGTAGTACGTGAGCCCGATTCGCATTTGACCGTTTTTTATTTTATTATACATACATATTATTGATAAGATAATATTCAATAGCGCTCTGATTGAATCGATCGATAATTTATCTTTCAATGCCTCCTTAAATATTGAGTAGATAACTGTTATGATAAAATAACTAATCATGTCGCGAAATCGATTAATGAAAATGATGTTATAATTAATTTTCTCGCTCTTAATTTTTAACTAATGTAATTTATCGTCTTAAAAATATTTAGATAATAAATACAACAAAACATTAGCGTAGGTGTCTCAGAAACAAGACTAAAGTTATACCCCTGATCGGTTAATAGTATGAAAGATTCTTTGAGAATAGGTCCTATATATGTGAAAGTTGACAAGATTTTTTTAATGTATCTGTTTATTTTATATTACAAGAGGATGGTTTAGATTAGATGTAGTTTCTTGAATCCAGTCAGTGGCTGAATATATCACATACTTCATTCAACCAAATTATTGAGCGCGAAAAAATAGTTTAATATAATAATGATTTTATAATGACAATATCAATAATCACCTGTCAATTTAAAGCATAAATTGTGTCAAGTGAACTTTATAATTTATTACATAATTTTAATATAATATGATTACAAATTGCCATGGTGTATTATACTCCACCATTTTAAAATTATAACTTGTTTTAGGTATCCTAGTTTGTATTAAGTACTACAAGATGTTTCTCAAATTTTCTGTTAAACAACCTACGTGTAGACATTTTCATATTTTGACAAATAAACATATTATATAACGTCGGTATCTATGATTTTGAAGTAGATCTACTCTTTAGTATAGTATCAGTAATCGAGAGCATTAGTTGCAATGATTGCAGATTCTATAAATGTCTAAAATATAGACATTTTAATTGAACCGACTCGTAATTATTAAAAAATGTTATACCGCAAATGACCGGATGACGAATAAATTATTCATTAGCAGGAAGGCTTGTTATTAAATCCATAAATATATAAGCATTTTTAAAATATTTTTATAGTTAATTTTATTCTAGTAATTTAAATTGTATTTAAATCTTCGCTCAGTTTCATGTTTTTTTTATGCTCAAAGAGTATAAAACGAGCGTGCAGGCCACCTCATGTTAAATTGACTGACTCCATTGGTCACTGCAGCCCATGGATACTTACATTTAACATCAAACAAAACTGAAATTCTGTCTGAGGTCGTAAATATATGCGTCACTACTCCTGAAGACTAAGTGTGGTCGGCAACCGTACTTCTCCAACCGAAACACAAAAACTGCTTCACGGCGGATTATGAGGGCGGCGGTGGTACTTCCCCGGATGAACTATAGTTCTACCACCTATCAAATGTATCAAATCACCCATCACCATGTTTTAAATAACGATGGCTAGCTTTTATATATTTGTACTATTTAAACAATTTTTTTTTTCAAAGTAAAAGAATTTCTACATTATGTGAAACATCATTGAAGGACACGTAGAATCTTCTGATTATATTTTCTTTGTGTATTTTATAATTATCAATAGTATAAACGATAATTATGTAAAAGTAATTTATATATACGGTGTATGCGGTGTATACAGGTTTATTAATTAATCTATAGAAGATATTGACATTCTTTACATGCAGATTTTTTATTATAGCAGCTACCTTGCTGTGACCAACTTCATTTGATGAACATAACATTTAACGAAACTGTTAACATTTTTACATATAACCCGTACATAATTACACTTACACTAATATGCGAACAAAAAAGCACTAATAGTCTAGTGGTAAGATTCTGATCTCTCACGCGGTGTGTCCGGGATTCGAATCCCACATGCACCTCTGATTTTTTGAAAGTTATGTGCGTATTAGCAATGTGTCACTAGTGTTAAGGGCGAAGGAAAAATGTCGAGGAAACCTTCACATCTGAGAGTTCTCAGCGTGGAGTACTATGACTTAACGTTAATCTGTTTCTCCAACAATCCGCATGGGGGCAACTTCCGGTTGTGTGGTGAGATCCGTACCCAGTAGTAGGACGTAAAAAAGGTTGCAGCCAGTACTGGACTTGGTAGGCACGTATATGTCAAATAGGAAATAACATAGTATAACTGCAACACCCATCATCAACGACCTATTAATGTCCCACTACTGGGCACAGGTCTCCTCTCAGAATGAGAAGGCTTAGGCCATAGTCCACCACGCTGACCAAGTACGGATTGGTAGACTTCACACACCTTCGAGAACTTTGCAAGAACTCTCATATATGTAGATTTCCTCACGATGTTTTCCTTCACCGTTAAAACAAGAGATCATTAATTTCTAATATGCACATAGCTTCGAAAAATAAGAGATGCGGGGTTTGAACCCCGGCCATTCAGCTTGAGAGCAACTGCAACACCCATTCAATAGGTAGAACAATCATTCGTCTGGGGAAGTACCAGCGCCGCCCTCATAATCCGCCGTGAAGCAGTTGTTGTGTTTCGGTTGGAGAGGTGCGG
>DWKL01003069.1:0-11912 GCA_018249415.1 Phareas burnsi | reverse complement strand
AACAACAGCTGGTAGAACTAAAGTTCGTCCGGGGAAGGACCGCCGCTCTCGTAATCCGCTGTGAAGAAATTCGGGTGTTCCGGTTGGAGATGTGGTTGCCGGGTACAGTTATAGCGAGGTGACCATCGTAGTCCTCAGATGTGATGCATCTGCATCACCATGCCATCTGTATTGGTATGAATCTGGCTGTATAAGGAGATCATAGTGTGGAACTATATAGAGGGCGTTTCTTTTTCTAATGATAATAACTTTATAAAATAAAACATACAATTCAAAATACACTTATAAATTCCAATGTGTCAACATTGTTATTAAGCTTAATAATTAAGACGATTTATTGAAATAAAAAACGTATTTTATTACACACACATATTAATAATTACATTGTTTTAGCAAATGTCAAGTACGGATTAGTAATCATTTGTATTTTTTTTATTAATTTTAATACATAATCGTATTCGTCAGGAATTTGTTCATATTAAATATATCGTTATTGAATCTGCGTGTCATTAATCACTTTGTGTTGAATAAATTTTTATTAATATAAATGTTTTATTATTCGCAATAATTATTCATTGACATTTTTATCCTATTTGTTAAGGTATGCTCAGAATTGGATTTATGGGAAATTAATTTACAAAAGTCACAAAGATGGTAGACCGATATTTTCATGATAGTGGTGGTATCGTACTATCGTGGTTGTAGATCTATCGTACTATTGTAGTGGTAGATCTATCGTACTATCGTGGTGGTAAATCTATCGTACTATCGTAGTGGTAGATTTATCTTACTATCGTGGTGGTAGATCTATCGTACTATCGTGGTGGTAAATCTATCGTACTATCGTAGTGGTAGATATATCGTACTATTGTGGTGGTAGATCTATCGTACTATCGTGGTGGTAGATCTATCGTACTATCGTAGTGGTAGATCTATCGTACTATCGTGGTCGTATATATATAGTACTATCGTGAAGCCTATTACTGTAGTTCATGAGACATCCACATCTAACCTCAAAAAGGAGTGAAGTCCTATTTGAGGTCGTACGTTTATTCGTTACTACTCCTGAATACTCGCCTCGGTTTGTATACCCGGCAACGGTACCTCTCCAACCGAAACACAAGAATGAATGCATTTTTTATGAAGGCAGAAGTGGTACCTCCCCGGACCAACTTATAATACGTAGATTTCATTTTATATTAAAAAAGCGCAATAAATAAAAAATAATGCTTCTTTAAAAGAAAGAAGAGTATTAAATTTCTTCGATATATTTTTTAATTAAGGTATAAATTATATATAATGTTACAATAAATTACATATTTGTAATATAATTAGTATTCGCCTCACAGAAGGATTACAATTACAATAATGTTACTGAGTGTAATAATGTAATTGAATTAATTCAATCATAATCCAATTAATTCGATAATCAATTTAATTGAATAATAATTCAATTCATTAAATCAATGTAAATAATAAAAAAAACATTAACACGGTCAATAAAGTCGACGGTTTCCGTTGCGTGTATAAATGCGTTGTTTACGTTTAATTAAAAACAAAAGTATGCTTTAAAAAAATACATAAATGCATCACCAGCCGCGTTCTTATCTGCAGTTCGGAACGTGCAGGGAACACATGCTTTGAATGTAAGGGTGCGTCCACATATAACCACGTTTATGGCTAGAAAAAACGAATTTATACTAAAGCCGTTTTTATCATAAGTTTAAAGGGGCTATTTGATTTACATATTTAAGGTTTTATAATTAATTTAAAACAAAAAACATAAAATGTACTGTAGGTCATAGATTATTGGCTGTTCAGTTTTATTTTGGTTAAATATTAAAGAGGTAAATTAGTTTAAAAAAAATGTATTTTATAGTTATAAAATGTATATTTATTTAACATTAGCAAAAATGTTTCGAAATATAGAATTTACCAGATTCACGATGATCCAATACTACTTTTTATAGCATAGAAATGGCAAGAGAGCATACGGTCAACGCTATGGTAAGTGTATCTCTCTTATCAAATCATTCAAACCAAAAAAACAATATTGTTTAAGAGCTATATGAGGTAGAAATAGTAAACAGTGCCTTCGGAGCCAAACCACGATGGTTTCTACCACCATTAATCATTACATGGAACCTATTGTATGATCAAGTTTCATTACCGGTTATTGATGATAAATACGAATTTGTGAACTTCTTTTTCCAATCTCCTGTTATTTCGCAAGCCTTCAGCCTTTACCTGTCACCGATGGAACGTTTGATGAATACTAAATGTTAGGCATTGAAGCTCGCTTAAAGCACTTAGAACAAAACTTTTGTCTTTAATGTCTTACATACATATTCATGCTCTCGGCTTTGACCTCTTGACCGAAAAGTTCAAGTAGGTTGTAAAATAAATGTTTTAGACATTGATGTATTACATAAAATGGTTTACATATATACCTATAAGTATTTTTATATACATTTCTAGATAAAATATATAATAATAATGTACCATCTCACGACACAATCTTATCTGTAGCTTCACGAACCAAAGTTTGCTCTATTTGTGATTTACGTAAAATGAAGTAATGAAGCGAAGCGCGTATTAACCCGCGGTTTGCGTAGATCCTAACCGATCAACGAAGTTAAGCAATGTCGGGTGGCATCAACAGTTGGATGGGTGACTGTTGGTGGCTAAATTACATGCGCGTTTTTGTACTTCGGAGGGCACATAAAGCTGTCGGTCCCGGTTGTTATCACCGAACAACAGTCGTTAAACCGACAGGAAACTTTGCGGGTGGTTTGAAAATATTCGACACGGATTGGGCACTAACCCCAGCTTCACCACTCCGCATTGGAGCAGCATGGTGAAGTATGCTCCAGGCCTCCCTCAGATGCAGCAATCGGGTATAAAAAAGTTTGAAGCCATACAAAATAATACTCTTTTAGATTCAGTAATTGGATTCCCTTTTACATTTGCAATAAAATAAACATATTTTTTTACTGACTTATACGAATACTCGTTTCAACGTCTGACAATTTTTTTTATAACGTTTCAATAAAACAAACTATTTGAAAAAGCACCGTGGTGTGGACGTGGCCTAATGATTCAATGTTCGCATCTGACCTTAGCCTGTCATCGACTATAGATTGTAAGGTGAATACAAAACGATTACCGAGAAGAATCGTTCAAAAGCACTCTACTCGGCCGAATCATCAAGTGGTATTCAGAATTAATATGATAATTAAATATTAATTTTAATTCAATATCATTAAGACTTATTTTGTACGTATCGTATTCTATTGATGATTATTTATATGAGTCGATATATAGCATGGACTAGATATATTTAAAAATAATTATCACTTGTTCCAATGGTGGATGAAAACATCGTGGAGATATCTACACACGGGAGAGTTCTTCTTAAAATCTTAAAGGAGTGTGAAGTCTGCCAAACGACGCTTGACCAGCGGGGTGAACTATGGCCTAGTCCTTCTCATTGTTTTTAATGTTTGAAGTAGCAATTAAGATTGCAGGCCACTTATATGAAGTGGTCATTGCAGGTCATGTACACCCATGCAACTTCAAACAGGACTGAGACTCTATCAGAGACCATATGTAGACACGTCACTACTCCTGGGGACTAAGATGTTAGTTTTATTTTTAAGTATAGCCGACGACAACATTTCTCCAACCGAAACACAAGTATTGCTTCACGGCGGAATAGGTTCATTACCAGAAATAGCACAGGGATAGGTTGATGAGGATTATAATAACATCCTGTTGTCCACTTGGCCAGCAAAGAGTATCTGAACTCTGAACCCTTCTTATTCGAAGAGATTTCATTTCCAGCTATTGGTCAGTAATGACTCAGTTATGTAATGTATGTATCCAGTGTTCTATTCGATTGAAACAAATATTAATAAAGCTATAACATTCAAAGTTCAAGAATATTAAAGTCTGGGTGCGCCGTATGTGGAGAGTCACCAACCGCTCACTTACAAACGAATAGGTTATTGGAGATTCTACGATAGAACCTAGAGCTAAAGGTTGAGACTAACAGTTAGACACTTAAACTGAACCTTGTACCTACTCCTACTTCAATTACATTGCTAATATAAAGAAGTATGAATGTTTGTATGTAAGTATTTGTGTATTTATGTATGTATGTACGTATGTATGCGTTTATGTTTGCATGTATGTATGTAATATTAAATTTTTTAATTATAAAGAATAAAAACTGTTTTAAACTACGAAAAACGTGCAACCGAACTGTCAAATCTCTGCCCTCTACTTACTCGCTAGGGTTGGTCATAGATAGCCAAAACTGTTTTTTTTATTCTTCGTGTAACATTCTGTATGTGGGTATGTGATGACCCGCGTGGCGTAGCAATTACTACACTGGTTTGACATGCAGGGTCAAGATTCGATTCCCGGTCAGGCAGACATCTAAATGATGAATTTAGATTTCTGTTCTGAGTCTGGTGGTTTATATCCTCGTCTTTGTATATGTCCATGGTAACTACGACATAGGGAATCCTAGTGTCGGGCTATAAGTGTAGAAAGTGTTTGTAATCTCTTATTTTTCTAATTTATCTGAATTAATTAATGAACAAAACCATCTCATTGTGGTTTTAAACGCTTTCTAAACGCATAACCCACGCTAGGATTTACGTATCGTGGTTACTATTAACTCAAACAAAGCCAAGTAGATAACACTTAGACACAGACAGTATCTCTAAATTCATCATTTAAGTGTATACTTGTTGATCCCCATTAAACCCGGAATGATGTCACTGGGCCACACAGGTAAATAATATTAATAATATCTAAATATTTTAAATATTGATTAATATTAATGACGTGGTAAAATGGTTATCTGATTCTAGATTCGAAATCTGGTTACAAAAATTTTGTTTTTTCATGTTTGAAGAGTAGCGAACGAGCGTGCAGACCATCTGATGTCGAGTGGTTATTGCAGTCCATGGACACCTACATCTAACATTAAACAGGACTAAAGTCCTATCTGATATCGTGCATAGATGCATCGCACCTGAGGAATAAGATGATTGCCTCCCTGTAAGTGGTCCGGCAACCGCACCTCTCCAACGGGAACATAAGAATTGCTACGGTGGATTGTGAGGGCGGCGGTAGCACTTCCCCGTACGAAATATAGTTCTACAACTTATCATCTAAATGATAATGTCTGTTTTGGCTTTGAGTAATAGTGGGTTTGTGTTTTTGGATGCGAGCATATTTCTGAAGCACCCAGAATGAAGAAAAACATAATGTGGTAAGGGGCTGCAAGTACGAAATGTTTAAATTTAAAACGTTATATTTTCATCAATGGATAATTACTAAAAAACTATTCTGTTTATTTTAAATATCTCATTGTTAACATTTTACAATGTAATATTTGCATTACGAAACTAAGACGACGAAGTAAAAAATACGCATTTATGTGTGGTTTAAAATACGCATCTGCTTATGATAGTATAAATTTACAACCTGATTTATGGTATTACATTTGTGGTAACAAATCAAACGTGACTACAGCCTTCCTCATTCTAATAGAGCTGTTCTCCTTAAACAAAAAATGGTTAATAATACAGTTACTAATTAATTAACATTTGTTTAATAGGTGGTGAAACTGTAGTTCGTCTGGGGAAGTACTACCGCCACCCTCATAGTCTGCCATGAAGCAGTTTTTGTTTTTCGGTTGGAGAGGTGTGGCTGCCAGGTATACTTATAGCGAGACGACCATCTTCGTCTTTAAGAATAGCAATGCATCTACGTACAACCTTAGATAGGATACCAGTCCTGTTTGAGGATAGATGTTGATGTCCACGGCCTACAGTGACTACTTAACATCAGGTGCCCCGTACGCTCGTTTACTACTCTTCTCATATAAAAAAAATATGTATTCGATAATTTTTACTAAGTAATATTAACATTGTCAAAATTTAAAAATATTTTTGCAAATTAATTTATATATATATTTTATGCTTTATACACGAGCCCCACTAGGATTCTCTGTATTGTGGGTTCCGTAGACACATACAATTACAAGGACACATACACAGACCCAGAACAGAAATCTAAATTCACCATTTAGATGTCTTTACGCGGGAATCGAACCCAGAACCCTCTGCATGTCCAACCGGAATGTCAACCGCTGCGCCACGCGGATTGTTGAATTAAGTACAGAAATGCCAAATTTACGTACTTACTACACATGTGTAATTATAGATTATTTCTTGATTTCGTGAGTATATTGAATTTTAGAAGATTAATTGGCGTTACGAAAAGACAGAGGTTATTGGAGACGCCCCTATAGAACTGCGGCTCATGGGTAGTTGAAAGGTTAAAACGAAGTTAAGAAGGCTGCAGTGAAACGTAATTCAATACCCGATGCGCAAGAATGCCAAGATGCTTTAGTCTGCAATAAGTTGCCGAGATTTATTAGCTTTTCTACTAAATAGCGAATTCATTTCAAAATTCTTGCATTTAAAGCTCGTTTTAGTTAAGTGCTCCTCACATACTTGTAAGATGGAACTAAATAGGTTACTATTAAATATTTAAATACGTATTTGGAACAATTGGTTTTAAATAAGTGTATATTTGTTAAGATAATATATTGGTACGGAAAATATAAAAATTACAATTTAAGTCGGTGTTATATATTATAAACTCTACATTTGTACGTTTTTTGTTAGTATATTTGATCATGACCTACATAATTAAAATCAATCGGTGAATAATGCGTCAATATAAGTGCCTATGACATAAAACATAAGTATTTACTTAATTATTGTATTTTATTAAGTAAATACTTACATTCTATTTTATTGATGCTCAGTTTTGCATGTTATGTTAACTCTTGTCTTGATAATATTCTTGACCTACTTCTAACATTTTTTTTTAAATACACGTAAATTCTGACCAAATCAGTAGATCTGGATAGACGTTAAATATAAAAAATCGTTTTTTTTTTAAAAGCTTTATGAAATCGTATAGATTTATTGTAAACCGGTGTACCTCCATTATTCCTGTATATCGATTGAAATAATTAGTTAAAATTTATGTTAAGTTTTTTTCTAATCAAAATGAAGTTTACATTAAAATACCTTTTATTTCACTTCTAATCTTTAATCCATCTTTTCTAAGTATACATTTTTATAAATTAACTTTTTGAAGGAATAATATTTGTCGCTACGCCATTTATCAAAATAAAGATACAAAGATTCGGCGGCCGCGCGTTGATGTCTTTTTCATAGACGTCTCACGTTTGATAAGCTATCACGGACTCCCATAGCTATATCTCAATGTTTATATTATATTTATAACATAATTATAGTACCCATTTTATAATATCCAATAATCATAATATATAGTTTTTAATTCATATTTTCTTAATACATAGAGCTGTAACTCAAAAAAAATATTGTCGCTACGCTAAGTTTCAAATTTAATTATTCGTATATTTAATTTATTATTTCTCATCAAAAATCAATGAATAAAGTACAACAAAAAACAAAAAAATAACACAAAAGTACAACTCACCTTACACACACGAGAATCACGACACTACGTCTACGTCACACACACAATCTGTACAAGTTCAACAACGGTTGGTCCGTCCCGCGCGAGGCCTGGGGTCAGAGTGCGTATCCGCGGTATCATCCCGCGACTCGCGCGCTCGGCGAGTGAAAGTGCTTATATACACTCGTAGACTCCGAGATGCAACTCGGTGCGTGTTCTGACATCACATGCTGCCTGCAATCGGAATCGGCGATAGACAATGAATCCCCTGGGTGTAGCTTCATCCGATTAAAGACTCTACATATATATTGAAAAAAGTCAGTTTGGCTCATCAGCCGAGAACGGCGTCCAGAAATGTTAAAATTTATTGTTGATGTTCTCAATATTGATAATTGGTCATCCATGTCCAGAATTCCCTTGCTGGATATAGGCTTTTCTTATTTTCTATCTATCTTAATAAAATAATATTATCCTCGTCCGTCAACATCAACCCGTTATTGTCCCATTGCAGGGATCTCGTCTTAGAATGAGAAGAGTCAGGCCATAGCCCATCCGCTATTCAAGTACGTATTGGTAGACTTCACATGTCTTCGAAAAATTTACAAAGATCTCCCAGAAGTGTAGGTTTTCTCGTGATGTTTTCCTTTATCATTAAAGCAAGTGATCAATAACTTCTAATAAGCATATCATTTCGAAAAAAACAGACGTGCGTGTCCCAGCTTCGAGCCTGAAGTTCTGTCTGAAGTCATATGTAGATGCGTCTCTACTGCTGAGGACTATGATGGTCGCCTCGCTGTAAGTGTGCCAGGTAACTGCATCCCCCTAGCTGAAACACAAAAACTGCTTCACGGCGGGTTATGAGCGCGATGGTGGTGCTTCCCCAGACGAATTATAGTTCTACCACCTTCCATAACTGAGAGATTAACAGGAAACGGGTAATATAGACTATGGCCATCAGCACGTAAGCCAAGTGCGGCAATTACTGCAATTAAATACGCCCCTGTTCCTAAGAAACGGGGTATATAATTGCTATGTTCCCATTTATTCTCATAATCACTCAGGTGTCTAGCAAGGAATGCCATTTGGGGTTAAGTTTTTACCCTTGGAATACGGTATACAAGGATAAAAGGGTATCCTTTTCTCCTTGTATACCTTTCTACTCTATACTCTATAATCTTCTAGTTTATAAGCATTGATAGTCTAGCGATTATAAATACATGGGGGTTCGGCGTTCGAACCCCGCACGTACCTCTGATTTTTTCAAGTTATGTACGTATTAGAAATTAATTATCATTTGCTTTAATGGTGAAGTAAAACATCGTGAGAAAACCTACACATCTGAGATATCTCTTTAAAGATTTTGAAGGTGTCTGAAGTTTACCAATCTAATTTGTGGATATCGTATATACGCGACGACTCACATGTCATACTGGTTAACATACCGGACACGCAGAAGTTTTCGGGTCCGGTTCTCAGTCAAGAGACATCTAAATGGTGAATTTAGATGTTTATTCTGTGTCTGGGTCTGTGTATGTCCATTACACCCACAATATAAGTAAAACTAGTGTGGGTCTATGAGAGTAGAAGTCCTTATGATAAAAAAGGTAAATAAAAAAAAAAAAATCATTTTCAGACTTTTTGTATGTATTCATGACACCCACGACATAAGTAATCATAATGTGGGACTATGAGAGTAGAAGTCGTTATGATGAAAAAATATAAATAAAGAAATGTATATTATCAAATTTTAAACATATCTTATAATTATCCAATTTTAAACTTATCTTATATATATCCAATTTTAAACTTATCTTATAATTATCCAATTTTAAACTTATCTTATATTTATCCAATATAAACTTATCTTATATTTATCCAATTTTAAACTTATCTTATAATTATCCAATTTTAAACTTATTTAAACCATCTGTATTTCACGTTATAACACAGACATGTCATAATCATACGTCTCGGTAAAAAACTCACCGAGCACATACATAATTATTGTAAAGCCTATCTAATTCTTGAATAGACCCTACTGGGCACCTGGAAACTTAAACATAAATTGTTCAAACCGCCATTTACGAATCCAAGTTAATTGGCTTGTTTGTTGGTAGCTTATTCTATAAGATTTTACGATAGACACGATACTTGAAATCTGCCCATCTCAGTCAGTTCATATTTCATAAGTTGAATGGTTTACGACATTTTGTGCTGTTAATGAAATACCGCTTTGTTCTTATGAATCTTTGGTTGAAGTTTAATAGTACCTTTTATAGACCCTACCTTTAAGATGAATGTGTAACTTCGACTGTTATTTAAAACTATTCTCTTAGCAAATGCAATCAGTGAGAACAATTAAAGCAATAAGTGTGAACTACTAACTAATAATTAAATTACTAGTTAGTTGACCAATGGGAGGTAAACGCGACAAACTATACTAAAAAATATATGAAATTTCTGTTTGTCAAAACTAAAATATTCGTTATTTAAATGTTTATATAATTAAACCTATAAGCTATAAGACGGATGACCTGATAAAAAGAGGACACCGTCGCCTGTAGGCATTTGCAACATGCGTAGAGTCGCCAATGCATCTCCGGCCTTGCAGAAGAACTATTTTTGGGCCGTTTTTAAAGAAACTTGATGTAATATTGCTTTGTGAATACCTCTGAAAGAAATTTTGTCTATCAGTTTCCTTGAATTTCTGCGCAGATTATACAGAGCACGGGTGAACAGGGTAGAAGTAAAAGACTTTATAGGAAGAGTAATCCCTTCCACAGATAATTCCATGCAAAAAAATACTGTGTAAATTCGAAGGTGCCCATTTATATTGTCTACCCTTTTACCTTTAACTACTACTAAGTTTTAGTTTTAAGGATGTCGTAGAACAAAGTGATTAATATCACGCTTTCCAACTTATTTCTTAGGAGCAGCAAGGCATCTGTGATCGATCATAGGTGACAGTTACGTCATTTTTGGGGTTGGTAACAGATGTCGATGGGCGGTTGTAACCATTTAACGTCGTGCTTTAGGTGTTTGCTACTTACAAAAGCAATCTTTAATTTGTCTATGGTGTCGCTTTATTCTGTGAACTCGAAATACGAATATATGCTTGCTATATTTCGGTAAACAATGTTATATTTGTTGAATTTTTAAAAATAATCACATCCTTATTGAAATTAACTTTAATTGACATTCGAATTACGCAGTTTTAATGTTTTTTTTAATATTTGGAATCTTAAAGATAAATAATTTAAGATTATACATTTTGAACTGTCCGTTATAAAAGCGAAGGAACGTCTGTACTACTGAACCGATTTTGATATAATCAAGCATGTCAATAGCTTATATTCTAAGGAAGGACCTAGAGTAAATTTTGTTCCAAAGAAATATAGAGTTATTTTTGCCTTGATAACATTAATATGAATAAAAATTTGTATTTAATTATGTGAATCGAGAGGGTAGGTACGGGTACCCATGAGCTAATAACCCTTAATGCAATAGTAGTTTTTTTTTATGTTCGAGGAGTAGCAAACGAGTGTGCAGGTCACCTGATGTTAAGTAGTCACTGCAGCCCATGGATCTCAAACAAAATTGAAGTTCTGTCTGAGGTCGTACACAGATGCGCCACTACTTCTGAGGACTGAGATGGTCGCCTCGTTGTAAGTGTACTCGACAAGCGCACCTCATAAACCGAAACACAAAAACTGTTTTACGGCAGATTATGAGGGCGGCGGTGGTACTTTCCCGGATGAACTATACTTCTGCCACCTCTCAAAGAAAGTTAGAAGTGCAATGAGTTAGTGTGTACGTATGTTCCCCTCTCTTAAAATCTACGCGAATGAAGTCGCAGGAACTGTTAATACTACCATAAAAAGACGCACAATGACATTTTAAAATGTATACAAGATTTAGTCACAAAAGATAATTTCAAGGTCACCAGTAACAGTTATCGTTAATATTACAATATCTGACGAATTCAATCAAAACTATTGGCAGTTTGACTGTCATCATTGATATATGAATATCATACTATGTTTAATAGGTCTGATGAAATTTCAATTAACAGTTGACGACCGGCTAACATTTAAACTGTTGGTATAATAATTACATGAAATTAAGTACGACTTAACTGTGATAGTCTGCTGGTTAGATTCCGGCCGCTGTTACTTGAGGTCTGGAGTTCAAATCGCAGGCAAATATTCCTGATTTTGGAAAACATAGTGAGGTTAATAGGTGGTAGAACAATCGTTCGTCTGGGGAAGTACCACCGCCGCCCTCATGATACACCGTAAAGCAGTTGTGTTTCGGTTGGAGAGGTGCGGTTGCCAGGCACACATATAGCAAGGTGACCATCATAGTCCTCAGGAGTAGTG